>VWZF01005023.1:141147-201054 GCA_013396755.1 Sclerurus mexicanus
CTCTCCTCTCCTCTCCTCTCCTCTCCACTTTGCACTCTCCATGGGTGCAGCCAGCTTTGCTCAGGTGCCTGAGGGTCCCTGGGGTGCCTCCAGTTCTGCCTTCCCATCAACACCACGGGCTGCTGACCCCAAATATCCTGCAGAAAATGGATCTGTAACGGGATGGTAAATCAGGAGCAGGGGACAGAGAGGTCATGGGGGAGCATCTCCTGCCAGAAAACACACCAGTGGTGGGGCTGACCTGTGGAGTCACAGCCCTGCAAACAACAGCCCATCTCACACGTCAGAGTCACACGGCATAGTTCATACTCATTTATTTGGGGCATAATGAAAGAAAACGGCTCATTGTGTGCGAACTATGACAAACAGTAAAATAATAACAATAAAGGCCCACGCTGGTGTTGCTCTGCAATGGTTTGCTTCAGCTTAGCTTGGTTTTAATCCTGCGAAACCTTTTTCTGAATTTCTGTTGAAATAGAAGTGCGAGCCAAGCAACATCCAGCCTTTAAACCATCCTGGAATGAAACATTTTTCCCTTTGCTGAGAAATTGCTTCCTTCCTGAAACCATTCACCGACTCCAACAGGAATAGTTAATGGCCTCCACACTCTTACTGGGTTGACATATTTTCAAGGGAATTCACTCTAAAGTCGGTTTGAAAAATCCCATTGAAATTGTGGGTATTTTTACATTTCATTTTGCCTTCCCTGCAGCTATTTGTTTCTGTAGTTGGTTTTTTTTTTCCCAGCTCTGGGCTGGTTTTCTGAGAGCAGCAGCAGCAGCGAGGGAGCACCAAACACAGATTCCACCAGAAAGGGAGAAAAACCCCATTTTTGCAGGTTTTCTTATCCTTAGTCAAGCTTCTCAGAGGAATTTTTAGCAAGCAGATATAAACTCCAAGTGATCTTATCTTCATGTTGAATACAAGTACTTGCAGAGCCTTAACTTTAAATATTTCCTATTTGTTTCTGTCACATAATTTTAAGATCATTATAGCCTGGAGAAGCCCATGACCTCATTCAGTCAGAGCAGAGCGGAGCCAACAGGAACCAGCCCTGCTGTGGCCTCAGCACAAAATCCCACAAGCAAGAAAGTGGAGAGTTTGGGGAAAAAAATCCTTGTTTAAAGAGTATTTGTCATGAAGTTCTTGGGGAGGTTTCTACAGACAAAACAACAGAGAGAAGGGAGGAGGGAAAATCCCAGAGCAAGGAGGTGCTGGAGGGAAAGGGGAGCATCATTTGGAAGCGTTCATCATATCCCTGGGAGTGTCCAAGGCCAGGTTGGACGGGGCTTGGAGCCACCTGGGTCAGTGGAAGGTGTCCGTGCCCATGGCAGGGGTGGAATGGGATGGGCATTAATGTCCCTTCCCACCCAAACCATTCCGTGATTTAACCATTGCACTCTTTCACAGCATGGACTCACATTAAACCATGCCTTTTGCTCCTCCCAACATACTCCCCTAGTACTTCCAAGTCCATTGCCCAGCTTTCCCAGGGTGCTGAGTTATATTTTGAGGCCACAGGTTTTTGCCCTGTGAGGAGGGGCTGAAATCTGGCACTTTTCTCCTCCCAGTTCTTGCCCTTCAGCTCTTTGCCCAGGGAGCCACAGCTGCCTTTGCCCCTCCACGCAGAGCGCGGTGGCAGCAGACGAGACTCTGCTGCTAATTAATATTTTATGGGCTGATAGACTTTTCTTTTCTTTTTTTTTTTTTTTTTCTGCCTCAGCAGCTGGTCTTAAACAAAGACCGATTTGCAAAAGTGTTAATTAACTCTAATTACAACACTCGTTGTGGCTTCTCCGAGGATTTCCGTCTGTGGAATGACATGGAACGCTCAGCCCCCCGTCCCATCGCGCTGTGCAGACACCAAGGCAGCTTTTCCCAAGGATCCCACGTGTTTCCAATTCCAAACAAACAGAGAAAATACTGAAAAATAGTGAAATGTTGAAAATAATGAAAGGTGGAGACGGACTGGAGGGACAGGACACAGGGAATGGCGTCCCACTGCCAGAGGGCAGGGCTGGATGGGATATTGGGAAGGGATTGCTGGCTGGGAGGGTGGGCAGGGACTGGCACAGGTTGGGCAGAGAAGCTGTGACTGCCCCTGGATCCCTGGGAGTGTCCAAGGCCAGGTTGGATGGGGCTTGGGGCAACCTGGGCTGGTGGGAGGTGTCCCTGCCCGTGGCAGGGGGTGGGATGGGATGGGCTTTAAGGTTCCTTCCAACCCAAACCAGTCTGGGATTCCATGAATTCTACTGGGATGCCTCCTTGACTGAAATACCTCTCTAGGTGGACATTTAAACCTGGGAGGTATTTAAAGCTTTGGAGTCTGACATAAATGACAATTCAGTACATTCTTATCCTTTCAGCAGCAGCGAGGGAAACATTTCCCTGCCCATCCTGGAGTCCCTGGAGGAGCAGGTCCTGGAAGGTGTTGCTGCCCCTTCTAGTGTCCCTGGAGGAGCAGGTCCTGGAAGGTGTTGCTGCCCCTTCTAGTGTCCCTGGAGGAGCAGGTCCTGGAAGGTGTTGCTGCCCCTTCTAGTGTCCCTGGAGGAGCAGGTCCTGGAAGGCGCCCCTGCCCATGGCAGAAGGGGTGGAATGGGANGTCCTGGAAGGTGTTGCTGCCCCTTCTAGTGTCCCTGGAGGAGCAGGTCCTGGAAGGCGTCCCTGCCCATGGCAGAAGGGGTGGAATGGGATGATCTTGACCATCCCTTCCAACCCAGCCCAGTGGTGGTTGTGGATAAGTGACCCTCCCGGAGCCCCGGGGGTACCCGCTGAGCCGGAGCCCGCTCTGCCTTGGCAGTGGATTTTCCCATCTCTAATTAGCTTCCCCTGCCTCCTTTTGTCGGCTTTCCAAGCCCAGACTTCCCAGCGTTCCGCCCCGCGCCCCAATCCAGCCCCGGAGCAGCATCGCGGCGCTAATGAGGAGGAAATCAATTAGGAGCTGTGACACGCGGCGATGGCTCAGGCAATTAGCCCCGTCTGCAGCGATGAGGCTGCGGTGACAACGCGACAGCGACAGCCGCCGTGTCACTTCCAGCCCTCCCGGTGGCTTGCAGCGCTGCCGCTCTCCGCGGTGGCAGCCCCGGCTGTCCTCCCGCTGCAATGATGATGATGATGATTGCGCTGCCTTTCATCGGCAGCGATCAGCGCTGGGGTGGCCGGGGCTTCGCTCGCAGGAGGTGCTGTCTCAGCGGCTCAGGCTCCTGGGGAGGGTGGAAAGGGGCAGGATGGTTTGACATGACCAAAAGCAACCTTTGGGCGTCCTTTTAGCATCCACAAATCTATAATTTGTGTTATAAATTGTGTTGGAAAATTGTGATGATGGTAATGGTGGTGATGATGATGATGATGATGATGATGATGATGAGATCCTGAGCAACCTGATCCAGTGGGGATCAACCACTGGTGGTGGGGTTGGAATTAGATGGTCTTTAAGTTCCCTTCCAACCCAAGCCTTTCCATGAGTCCACTACATTATTCTTATTCTTCTTATTCTTATTCTTATTCTTATTCTTATTCTTATTCTTATTCTTATTCTTATTCTTATTCTTATTCTTATTCTTATTCTTATTCTATTTTATTATTATTGTATTATTGTACTTACTATTCTTATTTTTACTATCATTTTTTCTGCGACTTGCAGTAGTTTTTACGCAGAAGAGCTGGGAGAAAAGTCACATTGCAGCTCAGCTTGAGGCAGTGTTTTCACTATAAATTCAGACTTCAAGCTACTTCCCCAGCCCAAATTCTCAGCTGCACAGGGCAGTGATGCCCTGGAATAAAAATAAAAGGATGTGGGCAACCAGTTGGGAAGCAGGATTTAGGCAAAACTGACTCCAGAAAGAAAGAGCACAGAGGAGAGGTTTTTAGTGTGCTGAAGTGCGTTTTATCTTCGATCAATTTTCCCAAGAAATACATCTCTTTCTGTTAAACAGCCGGTCCGGCCGCCTTCGCAGAAACCTCTCAGAAACAGCAAAAAAAAAAGAAAGGCCTTTTGCAGCATTAACTCCTTCAAACAAAACAGGAGCACATTAACAAGCGCCAGGCGTGGAGGGGCCCCCATTGAGCAGCACCCTGCGATAGGAGCCGCATTCTCCCTCCGGAGCCCCCGGATCCGGGCGCGGGGCATCCCAGGCAGGTGGGCACGGCTGCCATTCGGGAGCTGGGTGGCACAGCTCTTAATTACGAGATCTGCCAAAAGGAGCCTCCTTTTGTACGTGTGCACACGCTGCTTTTCAACTTTCAAAGGGCAATTCAGGAACTGGGAAAGGCCTGGCAAATTAATAATAATGAGCTAATTTCCATGCCATCTGCTAATCGCTCTCTTCTGCAGCGCTTGGCTCCCAAAACAGGAGTTTTTCCCACTCTCCTTCTGTCTACCAACAGGAAATAATGACATCCAACTAAACTCTTTTGGAAGTGATTCACTCGGTGTTTTTTACCATTTTTACCATAGCGCAACCTCTCGCTGCGGTTCCTCAAAGGGAAAATTCTCCCCAGGGAAGGGAGGGGTGGGTTGGTCCCCATTCTGTCCTCCCTCCCTGAGGCCACATATTTTTTACTGGGGTTTGTTTTTGTCCCTGTAAGGCTCAGGATCAGCCCGGTTGGTGTGTGATGGGCTGGGGATGAAAAGCAGAGGGCTGTATCCATGGGGTATAGAGACCACAGCCGTAAATGCTGATTGTGAGAGGAGCTGCCTTGGCTTCCCAGCCCCTGGAAAGGTCGGGGCCACCGGGACACACCACCTGGCTGTGCCATCAAACTGCCCTTGCCAGTGCTCTGAGCCTGTGGTACTGCTGTGATGGTCATGGAGTCATGGAATTCCACACTGGTTTGGGTTGGAAGGGACCTTAAATCTCATCCAATGCCACTCCCTGCCATGGGCAGGGACACCTCCCACCAGCCCAGGTGGCTCCAGCCTGGCCTTGGACACTTCCAGGGATCCAGGGGCAGCCACAGCTTCTCTGCCCAACCTGTGCCAGGGCCTGCCCACCCTCCCAGCCAGCAATCCCTTCCCAATATCTAATCTAAATCCTCTTTCAGTTTAAAGCCATTCCCCCTTGTCCTATCACCATCTACGCATGTAAGAAGTCTCTCTGTATTTTTTATAAGCTTCCCTTTATTTATCACACAGGCAATGAAATCACTCCTGAGCACCCCAGTGCATCTTGCTGTGCTCAGGAGCATCATCACCACTCACGGAGCCTCCAAAAGCATCTCCCTCCCCACATGGTACAATCACATCAGCTCCAAGTTCAGAAGTTTCCCCACCTGGGCTTCAAAAGTGGTTTTAGGGCTTGAGCACAACAAGATTCACATATCTATTCATATTGTTCCCTGAATTACCAGGGCTTTTCTTTTCCTCATTCCCTTCCCCTCGCAGCTGCTCGTTAATGGGAAGCAGCAATAGGACTTTTCCCTCCTCCCTGACTTATTGCCTGTGTGTATTTGTAGGCTCAGGATATTACACCGGGGATCTATGGATTGGTTTATTCGGTTTATATGGAATTTGGGAGAGCAGGAAACACATTTAGCTCTAATCACCTCGGGAATAGGTCACATAACCCAGAGAGTCATGAACCTTTCATAACAAATATATATGGCCAGGTGTGAGAGCAAATGGGTTCCACATGTTTAATGTGAATTGGGCAAGGAGACCGTTCCTAGAAGCCGTAAATGGGATGGATGTCGACTTTCTCCTCGTCGGGGAAAATTATGGGTAAGCCAAAACGGATTCTTCCCCACAAATTACATCCCTGATTTGATACGATGATGTTTTGATTCTCTTTCCCAAACGAGTCCCAGTCGCCCGGGTTCCAATGAAGACAAACCCCTGGAGCGAGCGATTCCCAGCGGGAGCCGCGGTGCCTTTTCCGAGCGCGGGGTTTGGGCCGTGCTCTTTATTATCTGCTGACTGTCATCATGCAGAGGGCTACAGGTGGAAATGAAGAGGTGTTTTGAGGCTCCTTCAGGTGGTTCTTTGAGCATGGAACAGGAATTCTGGCCGTGCGAGGGAGCCAGAGCAGGAGCAGTGGGATGAAGCTCTCGGAGCGCTGCAGCTGTGCAGCTCAGCAAGGGGGGCTCAATCCATGAAAATGGGGGAAACCCAACAGCTCTTGTGCTTGTAAGCCCAGGTTTTCCCACCTGTGGCTCCAGGCTGAGACCGGAGCACATCCTGCAGGGCACAGCCTGGCAGGGCTGGGATGGGGGCATGGACCGCGGCAGTGGGAAACACCAAATCTCCTCGTTCAGCTCCAGGCAAAGCCCAGCTCTGAAATACATTGCAAAGGTGATTTGCTTCATGTGAAGGATGAAATCATTTTCTTCCCTCTTCAGCATTAAATGCCCTTCCAGCACCTGTTTGCATTAAAGGGTGTGGAGCTCATCCTGGGTGCTTCGGCATCCCTATAGCAAAGGGCGCTCTGAGTGGAGCAGTGCCAGGGGCTGCTGGTGGCTGGATCATTCCCCATTGCAGGAGACACTTGCTGGGCATGGGACACCCTGTGCGGAGGGGACACAAGCTGCCAGGCCGTGCCCTCTGTGGCAGGGGTGTGAGCACAGCTCGGGGTGGCACCAGAGACATGTGTGCCTGGTTCTTCCTGCAGTCCTCCCAGGAGCGTCCTGAGCCATGGAGATGGTGCCAGTCCCTGCCCACCCTCCCAGCCAGCAATCCCTTCCCAGTATCCCATCCATCCCTGCCCTCTGGCACTGGGAAGCCATTCCCTGTGTCCTGCCCCTCCATGCCTTGTAAAAAGACCTGATACTGATTTTACGTGGAGATTTTTTCCCCGAGTGAGCTCTTGCAAGTGTCTTTGCAGTGCTGCTGTTTCCCCCTGCCTCCCATGGAGCTTCTTTGCAGATAAAGACACCGAAGTCCCCATCCAGATGTGCTTTGCTCCTGTCACCTGCTCTCAGTGCGGGCTGGGCCCCACGTGGAGCAACAACATCATTCCCGCTGACCTCCTCACATGTGCACGAGCAATCCGGGCTTGGACATTTCCTCTGGGAGCGGGGGAACAATGCCAGAGGAAAAAAATAAACCTGAAGTATAAAGTGGTTTCAGGAAAAGATTATTGACTCACAAGTGCCCTGCAGGCTCATGTCGGGGAGGAGGAAGTTTGGGCTCCCCAGGGGCTCTGCTTGTCCAGCCCGTCCCACCACACCGGAGCCTGATCCTGGGGAAATGGGGACTGGGGGGCCGTGACCCACCCCGCTCTCAGCACCTTCTGTGTGCACACAGCAAGCCTCTCGCTGCTTGGTTTTTATATTATTGGCATTAATTATTGCAGACCTTCCCTGTTCTCTTTCCTCCAGCAGCGGAATCCAAGAGCCGGCTGGGAGACACTGGCAGCACCCAGTAATTCCAGCAATGCTTCCCTTGGCCAGGGAGCTGCCCAGGGAAGGAATTTAGAATCAGAGAGTTGTTTAGGTTGGAGAAGACCTCCAAGACCATCAAGTCCAGCTGTTGCCCCACCACTCAGCCGTGTCCCCGTGTGCCTCATCCATATGGCTTTCAACCAGTGTAACATCTGTGCACTGAGGCAACACCAGCTGCTCTGAGGGGGCTGAGTTACTCCCTGCTGGGCTCGGAGAAATGTCCAGGAAAGGCAGATTTGACCTCAGGAGGTTTATCTTGTCTGAGGAACCAGCACCGGGCTCAGAGCCTGGAACACTCACACCAGGGACTGAGGTGCTGACCTGGAATCACAGAATGGTTTGGGTGGGAAGGGACCTCAAAGCCCATCCAGTGCCACCCCTGCCACGGGCAGGGACACCTTCCACCAGCTCAGGGTGCTCCAGCCTGGCCTTGGACACTCCCAGGGATCCAGGGGCAGCCACAGCTTCTCTGCCCAACCTGTGCCAGGGCCTGCCCACCCTCCCAGCCAGCAATCCCTTCCCAATATCCCACCTACCCCATCCTCCTTCAGCCCTGCTTTTCTTATTTTATTTATCACTTCATTTAAGAGGAAAAACAATCTCTCTACTTGTGAAAGCAACCCACATGACATGCAAATATCCACAATATTCCCCAAAAATGTGCTGTTTGCCTCGGGCTGCATCTCCAGCTCGGGTCCTGAACACGCCTCTGTCGGCGAGGGTTTTCTTTTTGAGCCTCCCGAAGAATTTGCCAAGTTTTAATGGTGGAAACCCGCGGAGTAGGGATGTCTGGGATGATTTCTTTTCAGGGGAGGGATCTGTGAGCAGGGAAGAGAATAACTTTGAGGGGAAGGCACGAGGACTGAGCGCAGGGAAAGGCGCTCTGACGTCGGCCGGGATCTTCTCCGGCGCCGCCGGCTCTTGCTGGTCCCTCCTCTGCGAGTCCTCCCAGCCAGCTGCAGAAGGGAAACAAACAGATGGGAGAGCTTTTCCACAAAAATGCAAAGAGGATGCGAAAACGGCTGCAAAGCTCTAAAGAGTCGGAGATGGCGTGCCAGTTTGGATGAAGGTTTTGACAGGGGAAAGCGAAAGGAGGGAGGAGAAGGGAAATGACGTGGGGAGGGGTTGTTTGGGCTTCCCAGGTAGAACTGGTTGCTTTGGTGGAGGGTTTGCCCCTACTTACCAACACAACAGCCCACACAGGAGAGTCAGAAGTCACGCTAAAATGGGCTTCGGTGCACAATTCACTTATTTCGTTGCCACAAAGTGATTTTTTCCCTGAGGGGTTTTCGGGAGGAGAGGATGGGTTTTCCCAGGAGAACCTGGCCATGAAGCCCTGCAGTGTGGCCTCCCAAAGAAGGGGGACCCTGGGCTGGTGTGGCACCTGCAACCTCTGGATATTCAGGTGCTGTCACAGCTCTGTGTGGGCAGAAATTCCTTCTGGCTTTTGTCCAGGGAGGAAAACCAAACCTTTAACTTTCTGCCTTGCTTCTGCTGTAATTGTAATTGTACCTGTAAATCTTTTTGCCTCCTCCAAACCCAAATATTAGAGGTCTTTTCCAACCTAAGCAGTTCTCTGATTCTATGCTGGAAGGACCTGTTTGTAGACCTGGGGAAAGATGACATGCCCTACTGGGAAAGCCTGGCCAAACTGGGATGTGACTGGACCTGCTGGGTTTTGGGACAGGGCCTGCCCCCGTGGGGTGATCTGGATGGCTGGAGAATCTTCTCCAGCCCCTGGGAACAGCACTGCCCCAGCTCCACTACCCCTCTCTGGCCGTGGATCCATCCATGGGTATTTATGATACAAGTCCTTTGCTCAGCAGTGGTGGCATCAGAGTCCTAATCAGGAGGAAGGTGATGATGAAAGGCAGCAGGTTTTGGATAGAAGGAGCTGGAATCTGCGAGAAAGGACCACGGGCATCCAGGACCATCCCAAGGGGCTGCAGGGATGCCATCTCCAAACCCCCAGTCTCTAGCTGGCACTGCCATTTTTCCTATCTAAAAAAATAACAACTCCCCAATAAAATCACTTCGGGTGCAAGGCGTCCTGCTGGGGAAAAAACCCCCAGCCCAGACCACTCCTTGCAGGGGAACAGTCACAACAATTATTAGCACAGATTTCCACCTCGTTATCCCCCGAGGTGACACGGCATGTCAGGCACAGCCCTGTCACAACATGCCATCCCCACGCGCAGCTGATGGGAGGTGGCAGCTCCTGTGCCAGGCTGGGAAGGGGGTCCTGCCTGCCCCGGGGGTGAACGGGGAGCTCTCTCGCTCCTCACATGGGGGGGTGCTGGACATGAAACCTGCCCCCGTGTCCCCTGGGTGCAGCAGCTTCGAGGTTTGGAGCCCCCACGCAGCTGCAGCCCAACCTGGAGACGTGCCTGTGCATAAATCCAAAAAAAAAGAACTCCAAAGGAGCGGGATAAATAAATAAATAAATGAAAGGAATGGGGAACCGCAGCCAATCTCATTTTAACGCCCAATTTCGCCTGCTCTGGGCTGCGAGGGGCGTGCAGGCAGCTGGTGAGCATCACCCAGGGGCTGGTGGCGTGACCTACATCCCAAAATCCGGCCCTGCGGCTCCGCAGCGGGACTTCTGGAAGAGGGAGACGGGCTGACACAAAGTTTAAGGAAGAGGGAGAAGCTTCTCGGGGACAAAACCCAGTGGCTGAATATTGGGGGAACTCGAGCCCCTGCTCTGTGTGCGAAGTTGCAGCAAAAATGATGCCAAGAGATCGGAATCTGCCCGCAGCCTCTTGGCACCGGGAGTTTTATTCAGAGCATGAACAATGAATTTGCATCCTTGGAAACAAATGCGCTCCACATGCCCCGAAACGAATAAATGGAGATATTCCTTTATTCCTCGGCCAGGAATCTTAATCTTGCTGATAAACAAAGCAAAGAAAGAAAAGTCCCTGAATGTCATGTTTTTCTGTAGTGTTGAATTTTCTTTAGTCAAAGACCTGAATGCTGAGGAGAAAATAAAGTCAGCTTTGTGCAGGCAGAGATTTGATCCGTCCCCATGACAAAGGCAGGGCCTTCACTTTGTGGGCTGAGACACTTTTTTCCTTCCAGCTTTTGGTTTTCCTTGTTCTCCTTCTGCTGCAAAAGCAGCTGGTGGGGAGAGGGCGGTGGGATGTCCCCATCACCCCAGGGATGAGGGAGCTTGAAGGCACCACAGCACCACCCAAACTCACCCACCAGAGCCAGCCCCGTCCTCTGTCACCAACATCAAGCCAAGCACCAAACCCAGCACGTAGATGACTTTGAACATCCTGTTTGTTGCCATTTTCTAATGGGGGGATGCTGTGGATCTCCTCTCGTTTCCCTTCGTTTCCATTCTCGTTTTCCTCAAAAGTAGGGAAAGTTTATTCACTGAAAGGATAGTTGGGTGTCAGAACAGGATGCCCAGGGCAGGGGTGGAGTCCCCATCCCTGGAAGGATTTAAAAGCTGTGTGGATGTGGCACTTGGGGACATGGATGGCCTTGGCAGTGCTGGGGAGTAGTTGGACTTGAAGGTCTTGGAGGGCTTTTCCAACCAGAATAATCCCGTGATTCTAAAACCTCTGAGAACAACCTGCTTCTGTGCTGTTTGCAAAGCCACGCTGGACCCTTTCTAATAGATATAAAAACATTCCGGTTGGCCAAACCCATGGTTGGAGGTTCGGGATGCAATGGGATGTCGCTGTGCTGGGGAGGGGCCACATCCCGGGAATGCTCGGGCAGCGTCAGGGTGGGCACAACTCCGGAGCAGCCAGAGCATCCCCAGGACCGGCCCCACAAAGTGTCTCTTTCCTTTTCAGTTCCTCCGGCTGTTTCAGACTCCATTGGACACCTGGTGTCCTCGTGGGCAGGACACCACCCACCCGGCCGTGGGGCTCCAGGGGGCACAGTCATCCTTCTGCGGAGCTGCTAGATGTAATTCCAGGGTCAGGAGTTCATCGTCCTCTGATTGCTCCTCCCTTTGAAATCCCAGCCCAATTTTCTCATTTCTTGACCCGGCAGAAGGAAGGTGCCCACCTAACCATGATCCTGTTTCACTTTCCAGAGATCCTTTGGCCCTCATTCCCAGGAATAACGATTTCTAAAATCCTTCAGTAACTTTTCCCTCCAAGAGAGAAGGTTAAAGCCAAGCGAGTTTTGAGCCGTCCTGGCTCAGGGGGAACCCGATAGTTTTTCTTTCCCACCACCATTAAAAGGGAAGATTAAACCCCTTTCTAATGGAATAAACTTGAATTCCCTCCAAAGAAAGCCTCCATTAAGGCTAACAGATTGCTTACAAGCCTAGCTGGATTGCTGCAGAGACAGAAATTCCTGGACTGTGGCTCGAGCTTTAATCAGGCAAAAATCCCACTGAACTTGCTGGGAATTTGAGGTCTCAGAGTTGGCCCATGAAGCAGCAGAGCAGCACTTTGTGCTGGATGCACATCCCTGCTCCCTCTGCCTTGCTGCTGGAAGCATTCCCTGGGTGCACATCCCTGCTCCCTCTGCCTTGCTGCTGGAAGCATTCCCTGGGTGCACATCCCTGCTCCCTCTGCCTTGCTGCTGGAAGCATTCCCTGGGTGCACATCCCTGCTCCCTCTGCCTTGCTGCTGGAAGCATTCCCTGCTGCTCTCATGCTGCAGGATGAGTCCCTCCAAGTGCCGCAGTGTAAAATCCGCCGCATTAGGATGCTCCACGCCAAATGATTCCCTTATTAATTAGAACACGAGCCGTTCTGCTGGTGCTCCCCATTCAGCTGAGGCAGAGGTTGGATCCTTTCCCCTGGCTCAGCCCCCTGGTCCAAGGAACTGCATTTTCTGCTGCGTCTCATCTTGGGGATTAAGAGCGATGTTTGGTGAGTCCCCTGGGCCCGGGGGGCACAGACCCACCAGGCTGGGCCAAGGTCATGTTTGGGCACACCCAGCCCTCTCCACCACGCTATAATTCCAGTGAAACAGAAATATTTGCTGTTTGGACAGGTGCAATAAATTAATCTCGCATCTGGCAAAGCTCAGGCTGGGGCTCTCCCGGGTGAGACCATCCATCAGCGCTGGAGGTGCAGCATCCTGGGGTCAGGGAGGCAGGGGCTGCCCAAGCCCCGGGGCTGCTGCCTGGCCCTCCTGCTGAAACAGCCCATCCCCGGCACCACGGAGCCAGGAATGCCACCCCCAGGAAGATGTTGGAGTGTGGCGGAAAGGAAAACCTCGGCTGACCTTGGGATGGAGAGCAGTAGGGGGGGCGGGGGACGTCGGAGAGGAGAGGTCAGATCCTGCCCACAAGCAAGGGATGCCCCAGGATCGTCACCCTGTCCTACCCCTGGGCTAATGGTTGGCTGGTTATTTATCAAAACCTTCTTTTCCATCTTCTCCTTGGCCTCCTCCTTTCCAGCCCGTGCCAAGGGAATGTCAGGGCTGCCTTTCAGAAACATCTGACGAACACATTGAGTCGCCCAGAGCACTGACTTGGATGGGGAAGGAGCCAACCCCTCCAGGAGAGAGGCGGCTCGGGGGATTTTTGGTTAAAACCCAAAAGCACAGCTTCTGAGGAAGAGCTTGGTAGGCAGAGGTCCCACCACCACCCTCCACCTGCCTTGTTGAATGAATTTGGGTCCAGAGACTTTCTGATCCATAAAATCAGGAGAAAATAGAGGGTTAATAACTCTTTCCTTGGATTTTCAGGCCCTTGCTTTCTCATGGACTCGTTTGGGACTGTGAACTGCTTTGGAAAAGCAGATTGTAACATGTGCTTATCGTCAGCCTTGACCCTGTGGAAGCCGAGAATAAAAACCACCAGTAAAAGTGCCCTGACCTCTCATTCTCCACCAAAGCCTGCAGTGCTGAGTAATTGCTCTCCTAGTCCAGGCCCTTCTCCTCCAAGGTCTTCAGGGAGGTAAAAGCCAGATTCCTTCCTCTCTGCAATCATGGCAAGGAAAAAGGAACAAACAAACAAACAGGAAAGCTGCTCCCAGCTGGAGCAGAAGTCCAGAGGGGGAATCCAGGAGGTTATTTAAAGCTCCGAGAAGTTCCTCCTTCCAGCCACGCCACTCGCTCGAGGGGAAGCAAGGCCAGTTATTATTAGCTGGAGTGGAGCAAGCCGGGATGTTGCAGGATATCACCAGGATGTTCCCTCAGGACTGGCTGCTCCTTCACTTGGAGGAGCGTGAGGAGGCTCCTGGCGGCGTGGGGGTGATGGGTGGCTTTGGCATCTGGTGTGACCCAGGCTCCAGTGAAGTCATCCAGCTGTTGCTGAAGCATGAGGGGCATCACAATAAGAAAACACATCTCACTGGGGGCTGGTAACTCAGCAGGTTGGGTTGGAAGGGACCCTAAAGGTCCTCTCCCTCCATGGGCAGGGACACCTTCCACCAGCCCAGGTTGCTCCAAGCGCCGTCCAACCTGGCCTTGGACACTTCCAGGGCTCCAGGGGCAGCCGCAGCTTCTCTGGGTGGGAAGGCTGGGAATGCTTTAAAACACCTGGGATGCCCTGAGGTGGATGGGATAGAAGTGCCTGGAGCTGAATCCCAGTGCCCTGAGCTCCATTCCCACCATGGCTCTTGTGCACAGCAACAGCCCAAGAAGTCCATCCCTGGAACATGATGCTCCTGGGATGGGAGCAGAGGGATGACATCTCATCAGCACTGGACACGGCCAAAGCAGAGACAAGCTGGTTCTTCTGGCACACATGGAGCAGGAGGAAGCATGGTGAGTGCTGGGAAACACTGGCTGGAGGGTCCTGCTTTCCCTGAGGGACAGGCTTGGGGATGGCACGGACCATTTGGCTTTGGAGAAGTGATAATTCATGGGAACAACCAGGAGGGATCTGCCACCTCCACCATTTCACAGAGCAGGGTGTCAAAGCCCTCCTGGAGCTCCCCATGTCACAACTCCCTGTTAGCCCTTGGTGTTCCCAGCGGGATTCTGTTGTCGATTCCGTGCAAAATTCCCAGGAGGGTGTTGGAGGCTCCTGGCTGTCCCCAGCAAGAGATCCCCGGCCCCACGCTGCTGTGGGATGCAGTGGCCAGAGGGTTGTGACACGTGACACGAGCCAGCAGAGGATGCCGCACGGGGCTGAGACGCTGCCACGCTCCCCCTTGGCGGGGGAGTCAGTGACTGGCTCAGGGAGCTGCTTTCTCTTGAGGAGACAGATAACTGTCAGAGAATTTTTCCCCATGTAAAGAAAGCGATGAATATTTCACAGGCCCGGAGGAAAAAGCAGGATGCCTGGATAGTTACTACCCAGGGAACACGGCGTGAAATCCTGACACCGTGAATGCTATTTTTACATCTCCCTTTCCCCCCCTTATCGCTTAAATGGTGACTGATTTTATGGTCCGTGATTAATTTAGACACGGAATAATGGAAATCCAGGAGCCAGAGCAGATAAATAATGCATGTTTACATAACTGCAGTATCAATATGATTCGTAGGGAGTAGCAGGGGATGAGGAGAGCTGAGAAGTTCTCCTTGGAGGTGGCAGCGTTGCCCCAAGAGGGGCTTCAAGCAACAAGTTGCAGTTTGGAGGTCCAATTGCTGCCCTTTATCCTTGGATATGAATCATGGAATCCCAGAATGGTTTGGACTGCAAGGGACCTTAGAGACCATCCCGTCCCACCCCCTGCCATGGGCAGGGACACCTTCCACCAGCCCAGGGTGCTCCAAACCCCGTCCAACCTGGCCTGGGACACTCCCAGGGATCCAGGGGCAGCCACAGCTTCTCTGCCCAACCTGTGCCAGGGCCTGCCCACCCTCCCAGGGAAGGATTTCTCCCCAATATCCCATCTAAACCTGCTGTTTTAGTTCAAAGCCTCATTTTACAAGGGAAAGTTCTTACAAGTTCATTTCTGAGAGTTGGATTTCCGGGTATTTCTTCAAAACCAACGAATTCCCATTTCAGTTTTCCCATACGTAGATGTTCCCAGAGAATAACATCTGTAGAAGTTCTTGGACAACATCCTGCACTTTCCTGGCTGGAGCAGAAGAACGAGGGCTGGAACCAGAAGCTGTAATTGCAGCAGCATTGTCCTACAGAGATGAAATGGAATCTGGTCTTCATTCACCATCTGCTCCAAAGTCTTCCTCACAGACACACAAATACCTGGCTTCCTTTTTCACCTGTGATCATTGAGAGAGATCACCTCATTCCAACTCCCCTGCCGTGGGCACAGGTTGGGCAGAGAAGCTGTGGCTGCCCCTGGATCCCTGGGAGAGTCTAAGGCCAGGCTGGAGCACCCTGGGCTGGTGGAAGGTGTTGGGGTTGGAACTGGATGACATTTAAGGTCCCTTCCCACCCAGAAACCAGAGCAGAAACCCACTTTGGCTTCCCTGGTGCCCCCAAAGTTTGAGTTCTGCAATTCTTTTTCAGGAAACAAAATCTGCTCAAACCCCATTGCGTTTGCATATTTTAATACAGCTGAGCGAGGCGGTTCTGGCCACTTGCTGATGTGAAATGTCAGGGTAGGTGGTTATATAAATGTTATTTTTAGCTGTGATTAAAAAAACACATTCCTTTAATGCTAACACATTTTCCCCCCGCTGGCTTTCTCGAATTAAAAGGCTGTTAGATATTTCAAGACGGGATTGCATTTTGCTTGTGGCATAACAATTCAGCCTAATTGTGCATATGTTAATGGTTTGTTTTTAGAAAGAGCCTTACCAGGCTCCAAGGCTGCTCAGCAATAACTTGGCTTTGCCCTGCACAGCCCTTTACCTATAAAAGCCTTTTATTACCTGCACAGCAATCACGGCAGAATGGCTCTTGTCCCGCTCTCGGCCTTGCTGTGGGGACCACGACTAAATGTCTCCACTTCTCCGTCTGGCAAAGAGAACGTTTCGTTTGGAACTTTTTATTTCGTTTAAAACCCATCGCTGTGTGATGAAAAGGGATCATAAATCGAAATGTGGTGGGTAGTTTGAGTCCTCACGTGCGTGGAGGTGGAGGGGCAGCTCCCGACATCCAGAGGGACCGGGACAGGCTGGAGAGGTGGGTCCGTGGGAACGTGAGGCCAAGTGCACCTGGGCTGGGACAATTCCAGCACAAACACAGCCAGGGGGCTGAGTGGATGGAGACCAGCCCTGGGAGAAGGACCTGAGGGTGCTGGAGAGGAAGAGGCTGGACGTGATCCAGCCCAGGTACCCGCCGTGCCCTGGGCTGATCCCACAGAGATTCTGCCCCTCTGCCCCCTCAGGTGCTGCCTCCAGCTCAGGGGAACATCCCAAGGATGTGGAGCTGCTGGAGCGAGTCCAAAGGAGGCCACGGAGATGCTCCGAGGGCTGGAGCCCCTCTGCTCTGGAGACAAGATGTGAAGAAGTCAAACCGGGCCATGGTGCACCTTCTGTGCCCACCACAAACAGGTGGGCAGTGGGACAATGGCACATTTATAGCCTGTGGAATTCCCGTATGGATTGGGAATGAAATGACGCTCCGTGTCGGAACTCACTTCATTATTCCATATTTCACACTTCCCTGGTGTGTCCTTTCCTGCTGGGAGGCTGATAATGCCTGTTTGGATTCTTCTCTTTCTCTGCTTAGTTTTTTTCTGGGCACTGGAGAGGCAAATAAATTGGGATGTTGTTAAACAACTTAACGAGGTGTCAGGAGCCCCAAAACCTTCTCGTGGCACTCAGGCCTTTTAGCAATGGAACACTGATCCCCCCCACCAGACATATTTCTCCTATTTTAGCAGTCAGTTAAAGAAAAGCGGTGATTAGTTCCTGAGTCCATAATCCATTCCCAGCAGCTTAAGTTGATATTTAACAATCTTTATGGGATTAGTATATTAATTTCTCCACATCGGTGCAGGCGTTGCTGGTTGTGGTTGCACCGTGAGCGTTGGTGCTTGATCCACCACCCACAGGGGTCATTTTAAGTGGGGGGAAAAAAGAGAAGAGAAAGGGATTTATTGCATCTTGAGTGTTCATTACAAATCAGGACAGTGCTGATTGGGATTTTAATTAGGGGGGGTATTTTCCCACGTGCGGTGCACGATGCACTCAGATCCAGGGAATCCCAGATCCAGGGAAACCCAGAGCTCCTCCCAGCAGATGAACTCTTCCACGGCGTGAAATCATTCCTCCCGTCCAAGCCCGATCCCACGGGGAAACCTGGAGCACAAAGACAAGCGTAGGGCTTTGGGAGGCAGCCGGGAGCGGCGCCGGGCTCTGGCCAGCTGTGCGTGCAGGGACCACTCTGTGTATACACAGGGATAAACTCCCCGTGAATTTGGCCTGCAGAGCCTTTAAGATGCTTAGTCTTTACACAGGAGGACAGCGGTAAATATTTACCAGAGACCTTGGACCGCTTCCTGGGCTCGTAGGAAGGCAGCCCCTTAAAAATGAAATGGAATTCCTCTTATAGGCTGGGTAGGAGAGAAGGAGCCTGGAGGGACCGGTGTGGGCTTTCAGGTGAGCGACGCTGTAAAGCAGGTCCTTAAGGCCCTGCAGAGTCAACGCTCCGTGTTTATGCTTTTCTGTGGTGGAATATTAACCCAGGGAAATGCAAGGGCTGGCTTGGCTCTCCGAAAGAGCTTCTGGGGCTGCTCTGGCACAAAGTTTGTCCCGGGGCTGCTGGTGCCACCCCCGGGGCTGAGGGTGGAGGGTAATGCACCGTTCAGCCGTCAATGGGAACAAGAGCGATTAAGATAAATTAAAGGAAGGAGCGTAAGGACAACTGCGCCCTAACAAACACCAGCATCAGCTGGTAATGAAGCTGTGAAGGCTCTGCAAGATCCCAGTCCAGCTGTGCATGTGCCAGGCAGAACTGTGTCAGCTCTCGTGCTCCGCTGTCATTGTTTGGGACGCGGTTTCTGCTCATCCCGCCCGGAACGTTCACGGCCAGGCAGGATGGCGCTTGGCTGGAGGAAGGCACTGACACCGACTCCTTCCAGCTGATTCAGCCCATCCCCATGAGCAAATGATGGGGAAGCGTCAGCAAATCCCAGCTGGAGGCAGGAGTATATTTAGAGCTGACACACAGCGTGCTCCGTGTTTGCCTTGGCTTAGCCAGGCGGGATCGTAGGAAGGGGCTCTCCAAGCCAGGGCTTCGCTTCGGGGCTTTGCCTGGCAGGGATTCCGAGCCCGTGCTCATCCAGGAGCACAGTTTGTCTCCGTATAATTAGGGAGAAGACAAGGGACTAACCACGCTTGGGAAAATTAATCTGCTGTAGTAATAAGGGAAAGGATTAGGCCATTATTGAGGGAAAATAATCTCAACCATTAGCTTAATGCCCAGCCAGGAAGGCTGGGATGCTGAGGGGCTTTTCCAGGAGAGAGGGGATGGGAAAGCTCCAAGCCAGGAGGAAAGAGCATGGACACACCAGTTGTTTACAAAAGTGCCCGGAGAGGATTAAAAAAGTTGAGGGATGCGACTGCAAAGCTTTGGAAGGGTTTGGTGCACAGGGTGGCAAACACGAGGGACAAATGACTTAGGAGGAGCACTGGAGTAAATAAGCTTCTGGAGAAAGGAGGGGGAAAATAAAGGGAATGGAAGCCCCCCGAAAGATGAGCTAAGTAGGAAAAGGAGCAAGCTGCTCCAGAGGGATGGCTCAATCTCCTGTTTTCCCTGCATTCTCCCAAACCACAGCCCCAAACAATGCCTGCCGTGGGGTGATGCGAGGAGCTGCTTGGCAGGGAAAATGCTCCAACGCTTCAGAAATACATTGAAAAGGAAGGCCAGAAACTTAAGGGCAGAGTTTCCCCTCCCCTGATGCCACATGTGATGTTTCCCTCCTCCCTGGGGTCGAAGACGAGGCTCAGGCAGTGATTTACTGCCAGCTATGACACACCTTTGCCTGCCTGTGCAACACGAGCGAGTTCTTCCCACCTTTTACATTATCCTCCTTTTCTCCATCAGTTTTTCTCATCTCCTGCAAAATGAGGCAGCCAGGAACTCCTTCAAACTGAGGATTATTGGAGTCCCTGCAAATAGAAACCCTCTAGCTCTGGCTGGGCTGTTAGCAAAGTCAGTGGGAGGCTGGGAACCTCCCCGCTCTGGAGAGCTTGTGAAATGGTTGAAAAGGAGAATTACAGTGAAAAAACCCTGTCTGCACTGAAATAACCACCCACAGCCTCCCCCAGCACAATAACTGGATGCAGTAAGTCATTTCTGAGACAGTTGGGCAAGCACTTGATGTGATAACTTGAAGATAAGGGGAAATGATTCAATCACCGATTTTTTTCTCATCACAGCTGAAACAAAGAATATGGAATAATCGTTTGGGAAATGATATAAAAAGGATCAAGGGAAATGCGCAGTGTGGCCCGAAATCCATCATCTCCTCCATCACGTGAACCACAGCAATGCTGAAAAATCTGGGAGAGGCTCTGCCAGCCAAAGACACAAATCCCAGTTATGTATTGCCCACGTTTGGATACCTCCAGCTGTTTTCCAGCACTCAGAATGTTCCATACACAAACAGTTCCCCTGCTGCACCTCTGCTGCTCCTGCCCCACGCTGGGCTGCACCACTATTACGGCACCTTGTGTCGTGTGCCTGCTGATGCCACGAGAAGGGCCCTCTGGGATGGGTTAAGAGGAACAGGTAAGACTGAGCAAATAAAATAAGTGGGATTTAGTTCCCAGAAGGAATGAAGCACCTCGGTCAAGGCCAGTGCTTCCCAGCCAAGATTTCCCCATGTGGTGCTCCCCAGGTGTCTGGGGGCATCCCTGTGTAATACCTTTATCAAGGACCTGGAGGAGGGGATGGAGGTCACCCTCAGCTGCTTTGCAGAGGACACCCAGTGGGGTGGGATGTGGATCTGCTGGAGGGCAGGAAGCCTCTGCTGAAGGGTCTGGACAGGCTGAATCCACGGGATGAGGTTCAGTATGGCCAAATGCTGGGTCCTGCCCTTGGGTCACAACAACCCCATGGAATGTTCCAGGCTGGGGGAAGAGTGGTTGGAAAGATGGAAAAGGACCTGGGGGAGCTGGTGGCAGGGGCTGAACATGATCCCAGGTGTGCCCAGGTGTGCCCAGGTGGAAGGGGCTGCCCAGGGAGGGTTGGAGTGCCCAGCCCTGCAGGGATTTAAAAGCTGAGCAAATGTGGCACTTGGAGACAGGGGTTAGAAGTGACCCTGGCAGTGCTGGGGGAATTGTTAGACTTGATGATCTCAGAGGACTTTTCCAACCTGAAGAATTTTATTATATTTTAAATATATATACCCATGCACCTGTCTGTGTGTGTCTGTGTGTGTCTTTGGCCCTTGTGCCCGTGTTGCTGAGATTTTACACACACATCTGTGTCCCAACCGGTGCTTCTCCCTCCATCCACCGAGGTGATGGGTGGCTGCGACCACCTTTTAGCCGCTGTTTCCCCAGGAGACGCCTCAGCTGGATTCCAGGGGTGCTGTGAGGACGTGTCTCACGAGGATGTCAAAATGAACCGTGGCTCCAGGATCTCCTCGTTCCCTGCAGGAATGCAGGTCTGTGCAGCAGCTGCTCTGAACCCACCAGGCTCTTCCGTTTCATCCCACACAGAGTTCTTCGCTTTCTTTTCGTGTCCGACGAGAGGCTCCCTGCAGAGCCAGCGCGGCAGTGACGCGTGAGCCGGGTCCAGGAGGAGTCCTGCTGAACCAAATGGAGCTTCTCCCAGGGGCCAGCGCTCTGAATCGCAGCCTGTGCCGGCCCCAACGCCTGTCCTATGTACACACCTTTGCTTCTCCTGCTCAGGTCGTCTCTGGGGGCTCCGCTCTGGATTTCCAACGGCAGCTGTCCCCTCGGGGTTCCCGCTCCCAGCTCTCTGCCCAGACACACGTGAAGCCCCTGGTCTTCGCAGCGGTGTGCAATCCCGACAGCAGCAGGGCTTTCCTGGCTGAGCTGCTCTGTGTGCCGGGATGCAGGACCTGGGAAGTGATGATCCCAGCGTTTCCCCACGCTTCGAGGCAGGGGGATAGTTACTCGCTTTGTAAGTGGAAAGCTCTCAGGGCAGAAGGAAACCTTTGTCTTCTCTATCTTGCTGTTCAAGTGCTCTTTGAATCACAGAATCTCCTCGGCTGGAAGGGCCCACAAGGACCACCCAGTCCAGCTCTTGGCCCTGCACAGGACACCCCAACAACCCCACCATATTTAATTAATATTTTCCCCCCCAAATCCTGTCCTTTCATGCATGTGAGACGACACACCTTCTCCCAGCATCCCACCCCAGGAAAAGCTGCATGCTTAACCTATTTAGCTTCACTCTGTGCTGTTCTCTCTATCCAGGCTGGGACACGTGGTGATATAACCCAGCTATTTATACAATCACCCAGAAAATTATGTCCCAGTAGGTGTCTGGGTTAGGTTTTTTTGGGAATACTCCATAGGTTCATCACAGCGGGATCAAAGGCTGGTGGATGTGCCAAGGGCATGGAGCGGCTCAGGGGCTGGTTTTGGGTGGGAGCAAGGGAGCAGCTCCTTGGATGTCCCATGGGACACAGCATCAAACCTCTGGAGGAGGGAAGAAGAGCACATCTGGCCACAACTGGCATTGCTGTGGGATGGAAGCAAATAGCTGGTGGCTTTTTGTTCACCAGATCAATGAAACAGCAATAAATTCTTGTACAAGGTGCCTTGAACACCCCTGTAAACACGCTCAGCACAAGATTCTCAAAGACTCAGAATTTGGGCAAATCAAGCGTCTTCTTTCATGTCAAACCCAAAATAATTATAATTTCAGTGTAAAAAATAATGCCTTCTATCTCCAGACACTTGCACTTGGGATCACTGATCTTTCCTTCAAAGACCCCCAAAAATATTCGTATTGAAACTGGTTTGAAATAAACATGTGCAGGGAGGATTTGGAAAGACATTTTAAAAGTCATTGGCACAAAATCCCAGGTTGCTCTGCCCCTGATCTAACCTTACAGACACATTTATGTGTCTCAGCATTCCCCACTTGGGAAAACCAGGAAAACTAGAAAACAATTTAAAAAACAAAAATTAGGGAAGTTGTAAAAATCGGGAAAATTAGAGAAATTAGAAAACTGTTCACCTCTGGTGAGGTGTGGGAAGAAAATGACAAATAAATAGCGTGGTGTCCTGGGCTGTGCTCCGTGCCCATTCCAAAAGGCACCAGGATCCATCCTTTGCCTCTCACACCGGTGGCTGGGGGAACAACGGGGTTAAACCCACACTCCCTGTGTTTCCTTCCCTCTCCTGAGGCCAATTCCCAGTTCTGCTGGCGAGGGCTCTTTGGGACTCGCACACAGGCGGTTGCAAACAGCAGCTATAAATAAACCCGGGGCAAAACAAATCGCTATTACATGTGGCCGTGTGAAAACCCTCCCAGGCCGGGTCTGGAGGAGCAAAGGAAGAGCTGTGCTATGTTTAGACTGTGCTTAATTAGACTGAAATGCATAAACCCCAACAACACAGGGGTCGGAATGTGCTGGAAAAGGTGAATTGGTTTGGGATGCTCAAGCCACAGCAGCCAAGGGGTGGTTTCCCACTGATGCCCACCCGAAGCAAGGATGGCTCTTCTCTCAAGGAGCAGTTTGCCAACTGAGCCAGGGAGGGTTGGGATGGATCTCAGGACAAGGTTCTTCCCCCAGAGGGTGGTGGGCACTGCCCAGGCTCCCCAGGGCAGTGGGCACGGCCCCGAGGCTGCCAGAGCTCCAGGAGGGTTTGGATGATGCTCTGGGGCACAGGGGGGATTGTTGGGGTGTCTGTGCAGGGCCAGGGGCTGGGTACAAGCAGCAGCTCTCCTAAAGCAGCCTAAGGCCCTTCCTCCTGCTCAAAGCTCAGGGTCGAGAAACAAAGGAGATGAGAGAACAAGCCCAGTCAGATGTACTCAAGATCACCGTCATTCCTGGCTTTTTCCTCTTACCTTTAAAGCCGGGGTTCTGCAAACAGCCCTGACAAAATGGATGGCTTCTCTAAGCTGCTCCTTTCCTTTTTTTTTTCCCCTTCTTTTAGGGTAAAAATAGTGGTTTAATGTCCTTTTGAACCAGAGGAACATCTGGCTCATCTCTCCGGCGCCTTGCAGCCGGTGAGGTTTTGGCTGGGGCAAGTGCAGGGCTGTGTTTAATTGCTCACCTCCGTGGGCCACTCGCTGCGACTGCAGCGTCAGCTCCCTGCCATCCCCGTGCCCCTCTGGAGCAGCCCGTGCTGGAGAAGCCTGCGTGGAGCTGAGCTCAATCCACGGGATTTATCCTCCCCGGTGCTTCCTTTGACAGGGCTAATCTTGGAGAAATGTTGGAGCAGTCAAACTGTCTGGGGCTCACGTGCCTCTTGGTCTCCACACCGTTCTGGTTTCCAGCTGCTGCCAGGGGTCTCCGGGCCAACTGGAGGGAACTTAAAGGGAAACAACAACAACAAAAAAAATCCCTTCTCTGTGTCTGGGCCGTTTACTGTTATAATATTTCCTCAGAAATGTTTTTCTTTCCTCCAGGCTGCATTCCCTGGTGCTGCTGCACCTTCCCTCCTCGGTTCCCAAGCCCTGGTGCCCCGGGATTGGGGTCTGGGCAGGGAGGCAGTTCCTGCTCATTCCCCTCTGTTAATCCAAGGGCTGTGTCTCAGGAGCTGGACATTCCCTGGCAGCCCAGGAACCTCTGTGTGCTGGGATGATCCCTGTGGGCAGCAGGAGAGGGGAATTCTGCCCCTGTGCCCCCTCAGGTGAGACCCTCCTGCAGAGCTGCCTCCAGCCCTGGAGAACAACAGCACAAGGACGTGGAGCTGCTGGAGAGAGTCCAGAGGAGGGACTGGAGATGCTCCAGGGCTGGAGCCCCTCTGCTCTGGAGCCAGGCTGGGAGAGCTGGGGGGTCACCTGGAGAAGGGAAGGATCCAGGGAGACCTGAGAGCCCCTGGCAGGGCCCAAAGGGGCTCCAGGAGAGCTGGAGAGGGACTGGGGACAAGGCATGGAGGGACAGGACACAGGGAATGGCTTCCCAGTGCCAGAGGGCAGGGCTGGATGGGATATTGGGAAGGGATTGCTGGCTGGGAGGGTGGGCAGGGACTGGCACAGGTTGGGCAGAGAAGCTGTGGCTGCCCCACATCTCTAAAAGAATCTCCAAAAGAATCTTCGCGTTGTCCTGACAGTTTTCTGGGTTACTCATCCAGGTGCCTTTGAGCTGCCTGGCTGGGGGGGTCGGTTCCCAAACCAGCTCCTAAAACAGCCCCGTCCCTCGAGGGCACAGCCAGTGTAACCCCCTGGAGGGGGCATTGCCCGGGGCACTCAGCACCAGCATCTCCCAGCAGACCCTCCCTGGCACACCCAGAGGTGCAGCAGCCTCTGACGCCCAAGAGGAG
The DNA here is from genome assembly GCA_013396755.1 of Sclerurus mexicanus. Taxonomy (NCBI): domain Eukaryota; kingdom Metazoa; phylum Chordata; class Aves; order Passeriformes; family Furnariidae; genus Sclerurus; species Sclerurus mexicanus. The sequence goes on from VWZF01005023.1 coordinate 165,729, forward strand.
CCTTTGAGCTCAGCATCAGATGGTTCCTGCACATGCATCCCTTTTCTCTTTAATTCCCCCTTTTATTTTATTTTATTTGATTTTTTTCAACACAGGTGGTTTTTCTCCCCTTTGCTCTTTGTTACTGTTTTCCATTCACAGGCTTTAATGTTCCCTCACACCCTCCTTTCATCCCAGCTGTGCAAGAGCCCTTTAACACCTTCCCACCAGCTTCCTCAAGGTGTGAAGACCTCATTGTCCCCCATCCCAGCCCCCGCAGGCAGGAATGGGCAGCCTGTTCCCGCCCCTAAATCTTTGACCCTCGCTGGGCTCTGGGTAATCAGAGCACAGGAAATTGCTGATTTGAGCGTTCTCTTGAAAAATGTAAACTTTGGGTTCTCTGTTGGCTCTTTGGCAACAGGGGAAGTGGACGGGAGGTCTTGGGAGGGAGGCTGGAGAGAAGTGAAAGGCACATCCAGTCCTGCAGCCCCGGAAAGAAGTTTCCTGGGGCAGCCAGTGCCCACTTGCCACACCTGGATCCATCAAAGCTGAGGCTTCAAGGCTGGTTATGTCTTGTGTCCCCATCCACGAGGCACATGAGACACAGGATGGTCCCAATCCTGGGGGCACCGAAGCTGATGACCACGAATGGAAGACACCAAAAATATCCAGAGTCGTTCCCACCAGTCCTGTGCTCCTGGGGGCTGAGCAGGTCCAGGAAACACCTCCAGCACATCCCATCAGCCAGGTACAGCAGGAGGGTCTTCACCCCCTTTTGACCTTCTCTGGAGGCCAAGCAAAGCCAGGTCCCAATATCTGTCATGAACATCAACTCCAATGACCTGCCAAAAGTGATGAATGAGTTCTCAAGCTCGACAAATGACATCAGGTAAAACAGGGAGCAGGAGCCACCACAAAAATGAAGGGGAGTCAGCAAAGGGAATAAGGGAAGTGGAAGCATCCAGGGGAATATGTCCATGGAGGAGTTTGGATCTTTCCTCAACAACAAACTGATCTCCAGAGGGCAAAGTAAGTTGCATTTGTGTCTGAAAATAACAACAATAACAATAATAATGCCAAGCCCAAATACATAATTCCCTTCTAAAAGTGAGTGACATACAGGTGGCACCCCTACCAGACGTGGGGACAGGGCCATGGAGATAACTGCACCTCTGCTCTCCAGAGCATAAATGTGGAAGGGGAAAAGCCACAGAGCTCAGCTTAGCTAAGCCTGGCTCAAAGGCTGGGCCTCCAGCAGTTTCACGGAGCTGATTTAAGGAGCAAGTGCTTTCAAGTTACCTCAGTATTATTTGGCCCCAAAGTCAGGATTTTCCACAGCCCTTTCCACCCCAATACCTGTAACGTTTACAACTGTAATAACCACAGCAAAATAAAGAACTTTCAGCCTGTTTCCTCCAGTCCCGGGTGGCCAACACAATCTGTTGGCACTGAGTCCTGAGGTGCCACCGCTGCTAGGGAGGTGCCCAAGCCTTGAACCCACATCTCTGTAGGACTTCCCATGTGGTCCGTGAAGAATCCCAGAGTTATTTGGGCTGGAAATGACCATCCAGCCCACCCTGTGCCCGATGCCCACCTTGTCCCCCAGCCCAGAGCACTCAGTGCCATGGCCAGTCCTGCCTTGGGCACCTCCAGGGATGGGCACTCCAAACCACCCTGGACAGCCCCTTCCAACCATTTCCATGAAGAAATTCTTCCCAAGAAGAGAGGGAGCAGCAAAGCAGTTGCCCTGCTCCAGGATGTGGGTCTTCTGCTTCATCTTTACCTGCTTTATGTCACTTGTCTCACTACACGGAGCAAAACCCAACCGCTTAAAGTTCATTTCGAGTGGCAAATAAACCCCTGTCCCTGCAGACCCCCCAAAGCAGCTCCACGAGCCACCCCAGGGACTCGTGGCCCCGCTCGGAAACCCAACCGCTCGCACAGGCAACATCTGCAATTCATAATCGTGTCCCGCAGCCCCAGCTGGGGGACGTTTCGCTGACCCGCCAGTTGGACGCTCATAACGACTTCCTACTAAAGAGCAAAACAAAAAATGAAAATTAAAGAGTGAGCTGAGGTCAAACCCAAGAGAAGCGCTTTTATTTGCTGACAAAGGAGTGAGGGAGCTGAGCCCTCGGGGCTGGCTCAGTGCCCACTTCCCCCAGCCCTGGGTGGGGACCCGATTGAGGAAGACGCTGTTGTGTAACATCTTCCTCACGCAGAGCTTCTAAAGGTTATTTTATCACACAGTCCACCACGCTCTTTTCATTTGATTTCATCGTTTTTCTAAAAATATTTTAATATTCAATTTAATCTTTTCGTGTCATAAACATTGAAGACATTTTAATTTATTTTTTTTTTAAATTCAACAGGCAGAATGAATTTCTTTTCTCGCTTGCTGAATCTCAGCTATTTTAGCCAGCCCTGTCAAAACAACCAGCTTATGGATACGAGATTTTGAAGATGCATATTTTGCTTTTTTTTTTGGTTTGGTTTTTTTTAAAGTCTTCATCCTGGGCAACTCTCCACGCTGGGATGCACCAGCATCTCTGTGTCGCATTCTATAGAATAGTTGTGGTTTGGACATAAGTTTTGCTTCATGCCTACTCAAAACACAGATGTAAATAGGAGGCAGTGTCAGAGCGGAAAAGGACTGAGAGAAAACGTGGTAACACATGGGGGAAGCAGAGAAAAGATGCGATTTCAAATGGGAGGGGAGAGGGGGAGGCAGAGAAAATGCTGCTTTCAGTTTGAGGGGCTGCAGGAAGAGCTTTGGGTGCAGAGCACACGGAGGGATGTGGATGCGAGGGCACCGCGGGGCCAGGCAGGTGCCACTGCACCTGGGCAGCTCTGCAGCTCCCACCTGCCTTCAGGAGGAACAGCCAGAGTTCCAGGAGCGTCTGGACAATGCTCTCAAGCACATGGTGTGATTTTGGGATTGTCCTGTGCAGGGCCGGGAGTCGGACTTGATGATCCGTGTGGGTCATTTCCAGCTCAGGATATTCCATGATTCTGAGAGTGTTATTGGCCCGGTCCTGTCATGCAGACACCAAAAGTTAAATTTAAAACTTTTCGCGGCAAAAACCCCCCAAGCATCCTCAAAATGTTTCTTGACTCCTCTCCTGCTTTGCTTCTGAACTGACCTTCAAAATCTGATGGTGGGAGACTCATGAAGGTCCCGTGGGAGGGAGGGAAGGAGGGTCCAGCTGCACCCCATAAATACCCCACTACCACCCCCACGGCTCTCCTGTTGGAAATTCAACCCACGAGGTGCCGGGAAACATCTGCGCAGCCAAGATAAGCTCTGGGAAGAGCTGCTTGGATTCATCCCCGAGGGCGTGCAAGCTCGGATCCACAAAATACTTCTGGGAATGAATCCTGCAGTGGGTTAGAAACTGCACAAGGTTTGTCCTGAGCATCCAACATCTGCTTTCTGCCACGGCAGCGTTTTCCTGCTGCACTCCCAGCACCAGGAATCCCCTCTGTTTATTAATTGGAAAACTGTCCTGGTTTCTTGGAGCTGTTTGGTTTTCAACACGTGTTTAGAGCAGCGTATGAAGCACATCCGATCTTACTGAAATGTATCGTCTCCCACCATTTAATGCTGTAAAGCTCATGGCTGGTATCGGCGAGGTCATTTAGAAACCCAGGGAGATATTAATCATCCCTGACCCATTCCCACGTGGAGTTCAGGCTGGCATCTTGCACTTCATGCCCTGCATCTGCATCCTGGGGGTATCTTAGACAGTTTGTGGCTGCGTGTACAATATACACTGATGTGACAGGGGGCTAATTAGCAATAGGAGTCAGTCATTAGCAATGGGAATGGCTAGAGGCAGAGCTGAAAGCAAACACACCCAGTGATGGCCCCAGAACCAGTGGGAAAAATAAAGGAAGTGTGTGGAGTGTGGAGCAGAGGGGCCATGGAATGCGGCACGGAGAAATGCAGCTTCTTCCTGGGAGATACCCCAGTGGGCTCTGTGGGCCATGGAAATGGGCTGGTGTCGGAATTTCAGTGCAGATTCCTCCCCTCAGGGCTCGGGATTCAGCCGGCACCCTGTGATGCTCTGGGGCAGCCTGGAGTTGTGGGAATCCTGCTGCCTTTGCCTTAGGAAACCACAGCACGTCCCTGCAGGTCCCCTGGGCGTGGAGAAGCAGCTCAGCCCTGTGGAGTGGTTGGACTCACCATCCATTTGTGGGGTGATGCCCCCTCTGATGCCCTGCCAAGGTCTTTCCATCCCCAGGATGCTCCATTTGCTTTTTCCGGGGCATTCTGCTCCACATTGATGGTCTGGGATGTGCCAGGATGGGCACACGAAATCAAACCACTCTTTTCTCACTGAGTGTAGCATCTCCTGTGGTTATTTTCTGCCAAATCAGCTGCGAGGAGACACTCAAAGCACTCCTAGGAAACCAGGGAGAATTCCAGCAAATGGCAATGCCAGGCTTTGCCTCCCTGTGGGGAAAGACTCTGTTGGGAACACCTGAGTGGGCTTGTTCATGGCCAGCATTTGGTTGTCACTGGGGTCACACCTACCAACCATTCCTGGCTCCAGATGTTTCACTGACCCCAGAGTGCCACCCCAGTACTGCCTCCACCACCACAAAGTGCCACAGGGACTCCAGACTTCCCCCACCACTTCCCAGAAGCTCATCCCTCTGAGTTTATATGGTTTGGATGCTTTGGCATTAAAAGAATGACCCTCGAGGGTGTCCCAAGTCTGGATCTCAGCAGCTTCAGCTGGACCACCCAGTCCTTGGTGACTCAAAGTGTTTCCCAACCCATTTAATGGTATTTTCCATGCAAGACAAAGCCCAAATAATTCAGGGGCTGACGGAAACCCTGTTGATGAGCATCCTACAGTGTGGTGGGAATGGGATATTCACCCCCAACTTGCCAGCACCCACACCAACGGGAGAACCTCAGCACTCCCAACCTGACATTGGGCAAGAGTATTTATCCCCAAAGAACTCAAAAGACACGGATCCACCCTCACAAAAATCACATGAACTAAATAAATTTATTGTCCTGTTCAACATTAAAACTAGGAGGGAACAGGAGCTGAGAAAGGAACTTGTGATCCGGGTTTTGTAGTGGGTAATTAAAGAGGAGCTGAAATTAATGCAGCCTTTTCCCCTTGCTCTCATCAGCACCACTGAGCTATACATTGCCAAATGCATTAGGCTGCCTTTGGGGTTTATCCTATAGGAAATTTCAGTTTTATCAGCGCCCCAACGCTTTGAAAGTTTTATCCCAAAGCTAATGCTCGTTCCCATGGTTTGTCTTCTTACCATACTAATGAAGCAGCTGCCTCAGAGACAGTTTAAATTGTTTTTCCACTGCATTTTTTACATACTCAAGATTTAAGAGTTCACTGTAGGAGGGGTCAAGCTTGGGGACGTGATTGCAGAGCTTGTCTGTCTCTCCCTGGATGGCACCCAAGGGAAGGGAAGGGCCACTTCGGTGCTGCCAAACCTTTGGTTTGGCCTCAGAGGGCTCAGAGCATCAATTGGTGGCAGGGCAGGGCAGGAAAAACCCCCCGTCAGGATCAGGAAAACCCTCTCCCAGCTTCCAGCCCTCTCCAAGCTGCCCCAAAAAGCTCTGCAAACACCAGGAGATCAAAAAGGACTGTGTAGATCCCGGTGAACATGTGCACGGACACGACTTTTAACCACCAATTTCCTTCTTGCTTAAAAAGGAACAGCTGCAAAGGCTTGTCAGCACCTCTCACAGCGCTGTGCCGCCCCGGCTTACCTTGTCTCCATGGATTTTCTCATCCAGGATGTTCCTGGGGCTCCGAACCGTGCCGGGAAAGGGACATTTCTCCCCTCGGATCTGCCCAAGAGGCAAATCCGGCAGAAAACATTGACGATTCGGCTTTGGTTTTGGACAACACCCGCTGCAAGTGTCCCCCCAAACCCAGCCTGGCTGTTTGCAACCCGGGGAGCTCCCTGACCGTGCGCTGACACTGATTTGGGCAAAAAGAAGGCATGCAGTTTGAAGGCTGGCATTTGATATTTACTCTATTTTCTATTATCATAAGGTATCGGAGGCCAATCATCACAAAACCTTTTTCTCAGAGAACGCACTCGGAAATTTTGGTCTTTCAAGCTTGAAACAAAAAAAAAAGGCATTTTTTAATTAAAAATTTGCAATCAGAGCCTTCCCATTAACCTAAATCCAGCTATTTTCAGCACTTCCCAAGGCCGTGGATCACAGGGACCAGGGAAGGGCTGAAGTCACTGGTGGCTTTTCCTACAAGGACCATCTCATGAGTCACTGGGAGCCAGTGATGTGTCCGGTGGTGTTGCTGGAGCCTCCTCTTGGTGTTGGTGTTTCCTCCTGGGCAGAAATATTGGGGTTTTTTTCTGTTTCACCTGCTTCAGAGGGGGTGCAAATCCAGGGGGCTTTCAGGGCTTGATCAAAATCCCATTTCAATCAAGCAAAGCTTTCCTATGGACTTGAGCTGATCATCCACTTGGGGAATGAGGGAAAAGGGTCTGTTTGAAAGGTGACCTTGGCAGGCTGTTTGTGGTCAATGCCAGGAAATAATGCCCACCCTTATATATGCACCCTTATAGACAATCTCAGGGTTCATGTCCCTGCTGCACCAGCACTCCCAGCTCTGTCAGAAGAAAGCGGGACTTGGCTCCGTCCCCAGGGATTACAAGAATTTATGGCCTTTTTTCCCCTTTCTGACCCAAATCCCATAAGCAGGGCAGGGATGGTCATGGGCCACCATGGTCCTCATTCCCACTTCTTCTAGGTAAATATTTAACATGTGGCCAAGGGCAGTGTGACCTCCACCTCTGTATTTTTATATATATATTTACATATCTGTGTATTTGTAGTGTTACCTCCACCTCTGTATTTTTATATATATATTTACATATCTGTGTATTTGTAGTGTTACCTCCACCTCTGTATTTTTATATTTATATTTACATACGTGTGTGTATAGTTGTGTATTTGAGGTGTTGCCTCCACCTCTCTGTTTTTCTATATATATAAAAGTCACAGCTGAGCAAGTTGCTGTGCTGATACTTAGAGATAATATAATCAGACACAGGGCCTGGTTACATCACCCTCATTTTTTTCCTGGTTTTCCTCTGTTTTTTCTTCTCTGAGAACTCGTTAAAATACCAAACAAAACCAACTTGGAGCGATCCCTCCTAGAGAGGTGATGAATAGTGACAGCTCAGAGAACTCCCTTCCCAGAGATTTAGAGCCAAGGCTCAGGGCTCGGGCTGGCCCAGGGATGGGGGGATTGTGTTCTTATCCCAGCCATAAACGTGGGGAAAGCGGAGCCCCCCTGGGACAGGGGCTGATCGGGGACGGGGTGATTGCTCCTTCTGCTCGGCTCTTGGACTCTGGCCCACTGAAACGGATATTAATCCGGTTGGGTGCAATTTTTTTGGATGTTATCAGAAAAATACGGCGAGTTTTGACATGTTTCCCTTTTGCCTTGAGTGAGCAAAGTGCAGCTCGAGGGCAGAAAGCGGGAGAAGGCCGTGACAGGAGTTTGCTGGGAGTTTTGAGGGCACCGGAGCACACCAAGCCCCTCTCGTTGGACCTGGTCCCCTCTGCCAAGGGGCTGTTTCCTTGTCTGCTCTTTCTGCCCGTGACCAAACCAGAGCCCATCCCTAAATGCCTGGAGAGCTGTAAACACACAGATCTGCCTGCAGACATCATAAATCATGGGATGGGTTGGCTTGGGAGGGACTTCCAAAGCTCATCTGGCCCGATCCCCCTGCCACGAGCAGGGCCATCTAACACCAGACCACTTTTCTCAGGGCTCCAGCTGTGATCTCTCCATTAAAACATGCCGAATTAGCGAAATATTGAAGCTGAATGGTGAGAAAGCAACAATCACGTGTTCCTTGAAGGACACCAGGGAAGAGCCCCTTGTCCACAGCCCCTTGCCACCAGCTGTGCAGGTCCCAGCAGCCTGGGCAGTGGTTTTAGCACCAGGGGATGAATTAAAGGATGTAACTCCATCAGGCAATGGGAGTTTCCCCACTCTCTGAGCTGCAGCTGCTGCGTTTCCAGCTACGTTTGTGTCTCTGCTCTCATCCTTCAGTTTTGCTGGGATAAAAGAGATTTCTGATGAGTCAAAAGGTGCTGTTGTAGCAGGGAGAGCCAGTCTCACCCAGTCAATCACAGGTCCCTGTGATTAGTGATTAATGATTAGCAGGTGATTATTTCCCCCTCACCGGTACCTTCCTTAATCTGTGTGGAGCAGATCCCCTCAAACTCACGATGAACACCCTGTTCCTTTTGGAAAGAAAAGGGAAAAGATAAAAGTTTTCCTCCTCTGCTTCCCCAGGTGTATTTTTTTTGGGCCAACCTTGAAGTTTCTTACCATTTTGTTTTTTCTTCGGAACCACTGTGTGTTTTGTCTCCTCACTGCAGGGTGCTGGGGGGCTCCAGTGCCCCAGCAGCTCCTGCTCTTTCCATTATGGGAGCAGCATAAATTATGAGCGAGACGTTTTAATTGCCATTAGTCTGTAAGCCAGCCCATGTTTTACCCACTGGGAGGGGAAGATGTCAACGCTGCGCCACGAATCGATGATTGATGCAACGAGCCATGGAAGAAATGTGTTTCCAAGGGAAGCACTGCCTGCACTGTCCCCCTGCTCCAGAGTCTTCTCCTTGCCCTGCGGAGGGGATATTTTGAGCATCCTTAGGCCTTAATGGCCGCAGTGCTGTGATAGCCACCCTGCAGCCCCAGGACACGCATTTCATGGGACAGCACCTCGGGGCACTTGGTCATCAAGGGGGCAGAGTGGACAAGGCTTTCCCCTGGCAAAGGGCAGGACTTGCTGTCTCCTCAAATGTCCACCCAGCTCCAGAAGTTGTTTTATCTGCAGGAAAGCTCTCCAGAGGGGGCTTTCCTTAAGTCTCCCTGGTTTCCTATTACCCTGCAACGTAAGGGCTCTCAGTGTGTACTTTGCTCTCCAAGCAAGTGCACATGGAACAATATTTAGGGATCGAAAGAAACTGGAAGGGTTTAGGCGAAACAGCCAGAAATTCAAATATTATTGTTTGCTTCAGGGGCTCTGGCCAGTGAAGTATTTGAGGTATTAATAAAAACACGAATGATCTCTGTAACACAAAGAGCCTCTGTGGCTGAGAAGGGCAGAGAAAACAGTGCCGTGCTTTGCTCTTCTCGACTCCTCCTTCCCTCCCAAAGGAGCTTCTCCACCAGGAGGGACCCACAATGGGCAAGGACCTTAGGAGCAAAGGGGTGAGGGAAAGGCAGCCTGATGGGAAGGGGTGCATGAGGAGTTCAGCAGGACTCAGGAGTCCCCAGCCCTTTGATGGGACAAGAGCAGAATTCAGGTTGGAGGGGACCTCCTGCCCCAGGCAGGGTCAGCTGCAAGTCTGGACCACGTTGCTTCTTCCAGCTGGGTCTTGAACACCTCAAGGCTGGAGGTGATGCATCTTCTCCGTCCCTCTCCTTCTCCCCGTGCCACGTGTGCAATCCCAGAGCTGCTGGTGGCCATCACAGCCCCACCGCACCCATCCTGCCCTGCCAGTTTGACACACAGAACCTTTGTGCCCACCACTGCAGCATCACCCATCGTGTGCCACCAGCTGCCCCCCAAACTGCCGTGGAAATCCGAAAAGCCCAAAGGTCTGTGCCACCTCCTGGGACCCCTCAGCACCCAGGTGGGGCCACGGCAGACCTGCACCTCTGTCCCTGCTGCCTCAGCTCCTCGGGGAAGCATTGCTGTTATGCACATTAATGTGTGTGAGCAGACACAGTGTTTAACACATCCATCTCACGAGTCTGTCAGCGTGAGTAGGTCACATAATGCAAAACTCCTAATATTTTGACTTGGCTCCTCATCACGCTCTCCAAAATCTGCTCGACAGCAGGATGGGAGGGGTTTCTCTCCTCGCTCGTGAAGCTTCGGGTCTAATGTTGCAAAATGCCTTTCTCCTCAAGAGCTGGAGCAGTGGGCCGTGTTTGGGATGGTATCCCAGGGATATTCCTTCTTGGGCTTCTGACAAGGCCCCGGGAGGAGGATTTTCCCCCTCTGGTGTGGGGAAATGCTTGGAGAGCTTCCCTCTGATGTCTTCTCCATCCCTAGCAGAGTGGGATATACAGGCTCTGGATCTGCTTAAATGTGCTCCGAGGTGTCTGTGGGCTGGTTTGATTTTGCAAAATACTCTCCCAGGGTGGAGAACATCCAGGAGCGAAGCAGGGTCGCTCCTCAGTACAAATCTGCCCAGAGTGCAGTCAGGGGGGTCCCTGCTGCGGATGCTCAGGGTTTTATGGCTCATTTTAGGGCTTCAATACATCAGTTTAAGGAGCTGTCACCGTGGATGCAGCAGCAATGAATCACCAAGGCTGCCCTTCCCAGCCCAGCTTCACCAGGGACCCGTGGGAGCCGCATCCCAGGAGCTGCCGGTGCAGCCACACGAGGGGAGGAGAGCAGGGGAAACAGCACGGGTGCCACACTGAGGGTTTGCAGCCCAAAAGGACAGACCCTGCACCACCAAAGCACATTAATGCCTGGATGTCCAGGGTGCTTGGCACAGAAAGCACCCGCTCGGTGGCACAGCAGCGTGGGCAGCTCCAGGGCCTCGGAGGGTGTCCCTGCTCCGCTAAGGATTTACTGCTCTTGTTTACTGCAGGGATTATCCTGGCCGTTTGCTGATCATAAATCAGTGTCCTAATGGAAACAGTCACAGCACAGAGTTGTTGGGATCCAGCTGCTTCCCTGGGCGGATGGGGGGATCCGTGCCAGGGCCGTTCCCACCAGATCTAGCTCTGGTTCAGTCGGTGCCCAGCACTGCCTGCCCCACGTGCTGATGGCTTTAATTAGTGTGGCTGCCTGGCTTTGGGCTCAGCCGGGCCCCTCTCTGGCCAGCCTGTGTTTGTTTGATGCCTTCACTCCACCTTTCGGCTCCTCTCTCAATGATGCGAGAATATTTCAATAATAATTCGATATAAAAGCCTCTAATGCCATAACCTGCATCTGGACGTCTCCTCTCGTGCGGTTGGCATTGCATCGGACAGAGAGCAGGAGAACAACCAGCTGATCGAAGACTGGCTGCTTTCCCCAAATCAATCCGTGGCACCCACCACGATGGAGGGGGCTTGAGGCAGGAGCTGCCAGCCGAGACCGTGGCCGCTGCAGCACTGGGATTGGGGCGGATTCCTGCCCTTGTGGGCACGGGGAATTCGGTGAAAGCAGGGACGCCTTCGGCCAGGTGGATGGTGCAGCCAGGAATTCCCATGCCGTGCCGCCTGCCTGTCCCCAGGGATTTCACCTTGGATGGTTGGGATTACCTTTCTCATTAGAGAAGTGTCCCATTTCCACCTGCTGAAGTCTACAACCGATTATTTTAATGGAGTGTTTTATATATAACATAAATAATGCAATATATAAAGCAATAATTATTTAATATCATATACAATATAAAAATATTTATAATAATTATTCTAGCTGTCAGGTTTATACACTCTTTGAGCCACGGATTTGATTTGATTCTCCTTTTAAAACCGGCCATTTTGCGAATCTCCACGTGTTCATCTTCCCCAAATCCATCCCTGCATCCCTCCCCAGCTCTGGTGGTCCCTGGAGAACGGCTCTGCTGGAGGGGCTGGTGCTCACGGGGTCGCCTGCACCTGGATTTACTCCTGGAGCTCAGCAGTGGGTTTGGAGCTGCCCACTGCTCCCTTTGTCCCTCGGGGTGTGCCACAGGCTCATCCTCAGCTGCTGCTTTTCCCTTCAGAGCTGAAGCGCTGCCATCAAGGATCAGAGTGAGGGTCTCCCCCTCGACTCACCCCACAGAACTGCTCATCCCAAGGTTAAGTAAAGCAGCTGCAATGCCCTTTTCCTGGAGAAAGGGGCCAAGACCCTCCAGCACTGGAAAAATGTTCGAGCCGTGCCCAGCTCAGCTTTGGATGTGCTTCTCCCTGGCTTCTGAGCACGGCTGGAGGAGACACCAGTGCACAAAGCACACCAGCTCCAAGGACCTCCCTCTCAGTCTCATCAGTCCCCCAGTGCTCAGGCACCTGCCTGCAAAAGTGGTGGAGAAATTCCTGCTAAAACAGGCACTGGTTGAGGAATACAAGAGTCATGGAATGGTTTGGGTTGGAAGGGCCTTTAAAAGCCCATCTCATCCCACCCCCTGCCATGGGCAGGGACACCTTCTACTATCTCAGCTTGCTCCAAGCCCCGTCCAACCTGGCCTTGAGCACATTTAGGATGAGTTATGGCTAACAATTTCATCATATGGATGAATCCATATTCCTCGCATGGATGAATATGGATTATTTATAATAAACCCCAGAAGAGTTTATAATAAAGGAGGCCCCCAAGAGTTGTGCACAAGCTGCATTAATTTGGCCATATTTTTGCTTTTTTGGGGTTCCTTTCCCCCATGGAGGTCTGCTAATCTTCATATCCTTGGATTATCTCCTTGTTCCGAATTAAAGGACACTCTGTGCACTCCACTCACGGAGCGTGACAGCGTCTGTCTCTTCATTTAAAATCATTGGTAGGGTTGTTATTCCAGGTCAGGCTGCACAAGGAAGCAGGAGAACGCTTTGGGGAATGCTCAGTGTTGTTTCTGCTGTGGAGAGACATGACATCCAAGTGTTGGGTTTCCTTTTTTAGTTAAAGGTGCTTATTTTAGTCCTGAAACATATGCAGGAATCTTCTCCTCAGTGCAATCCTCGTGTGTGTCTGGGCTCGGGTGTTGTTTGATCTGAGCACACACTCAGATATGTTCCCTACGGGGTTTTTGGGGTGGCAGCAGGGTCTCTTCCAGGCTCTTCCCGGTCTCTAACTCCATCCTCCCTCTTACTGGGAGCAGCCCTGGCTCTGGGATGCGTCAATGAACGTGTTTACAAAGATTTCTTTATCTCCAAAGCCCACTTTCCCAGTGCCCCTGGGGGCATTTAGGGGCAGAGGTGGGAGCAGACCGCAGCCCCTGCTGAGCCTCTTGAGTCTCCTGAGCCCCCTGGGGGTTTGGATTTGAGGGTTTGCTCCAAGAGCCTCTTGTCCCCCAGCCAAAGCGAAGCCCTGGCTGCCAACAGGCAGCGCTGTCTCACCATGTCACCCTGTCAACACCCTGACCACAACTGGACCACTCGTCCCACCCATCTCCAAAGGATGAATCCCTGTGAGGGAGAGGAGAGCCGAGCCAGGAAAACTGGGATGCAGCACCCCTGGAGATGGGATGGCGACCAACCCTCCTCTGCTGCCTGACTCCTTCAGCCCTTCAGTCTCTTCCATCCCCACAATGATTTCAACTTACGGAGGAGAAATTACGGCTGTGATTCCTCCTCTCCTGACTCTTTGCCCGCTGTTGTTCTGGGCTGAATCAAAGGGTTTTCAGAGCTGGAATTATTGTGGCTTGAAAGCCACAGGCTGAAAAATTGAAAGATGCGGCTCAGCTGTTGGTGTATAAATATGCAGAAATTATAGCTCGCTCCTCAACTCAATTGAGCACCATATGATCTGCATTCACTGCGCTCAATTTGGAACCATTAAAAGCTATTTTGATGGCTGTTTTTACAGTTACTCATTTGTTAATGTGTGTTTTGCAAACGGGGTTTTGATTGGCTCATCCTAATTTGCCAAATGGAAGGCCCTCCTAATGAAGGCGAGAGGAGCAGAAGATTTCCTTTGACTTTGCATTCTGATACAGGGGCTGGTGTTTAGTTTTCCACTCCGGCCCACGTGGGCAGAGACAGAGGATTGTGGCCAAATGCCCCCCCGGCCACTGAGCACTTTGATGTGTCTGAGGGAGGAAAAACACGGGGTGGTTTTTCTGTCGCCCAGGGCAGAGGTTCTGGGGGCTGTGCCAAGTTCACAGGAACCCAAAACTGTTTGGGTGGGAAGGGACCTTAAAGCCCATCTTGTTCCAAACCCCTGCCATGGGCAGGGACACCTCCCACCAGCCCAGGGTGCTCCAACCTGGCCTTGGACACTCCCAGGGATCCAGGGGCAGCCACAGCTTCTCTGGGAAATCTATCCCAGTCCCTGCCCACCCTCCCAGCCAGGAATCCCTTCCCAATATCCCATCCATCCCTGCCCTCTGGTACTGGGAAGCCATTCCCTGTGTCCTGCCCCTCCATGCCTTGTCCCCAGTCCCTCCCCAGCTCTCCTGGAGCCCCTTTAGTCCCTGCCAGGGGCTCTCAGGTGTCCCTGGAGCCTTCCCTTCTCCAGGTGACCCCCCCAGCTCTCCCAGACTGGCTCCAGAGCAGAGGGGCTCCAGCAGCTCCACATCCTTGTGACGTTGGTTCCCCCAGAGCTGGAGGCAGCTCTGGAGGGAGGTCTCGTGAGAGTGGAGCAGAGGGTGAGAATCACCTCCTTCATTTCTTCTGCTCTGATCTGCTGCTGTGGAAAAACACGGAGAAAAGCAAGTTCTCACTAAAAGCTTATCACCAATAAATTCTTCAATTCTTTTCCCCCCACTCTCAAAAACCATGAAGTTATTGAGACCTGGGATGCCTAAAACACAACCCTTAGCTGGTGCTACAGGGGGAGGAGGAGGGAGGCTGTGCCCCACTACAGGAGACTCAGAGACACCTATTGAGACTTCTTGGTGGTGATCTCTTCTGCACCCAACTGACCATGGGAACACAGACATCCTGGACAACATCTCACCCTCCTGTTCCCTCCTCCCTGTGTGCTCCTTATCACACACACTGATCCCATCAGCCAGAGGGTGGGTGGCAGGAGCTCAGGTTTTTCTGGTCCGACTTGAAGGATCCTCAGGTTTATCAGGGACTCTTCTGCTGCTGCAGGCACCACATCAAATAGTCTCCTTCGGACTCATCCCCCGTGTGGAGCAGAGCCGGCTTCTTGGCTTTCCCAAGTGGCCACCAAAACACTGCTGTGGTCTTTGAAGCCTTACTGCTGCTTTGGCTTCAGATCTTGAAGGGTTCCTCCAGCTCCCATTGGTTTCTCCCACTTGTCCATGACTTGAGAAACTTCCTGCCTCTGCCTGACATCTGGCCCTTAAATGTCTTCCCAGCCAGGAGGCACCTTTTCTCACGCATTGCTTTGCTGAGATCTCCACAGATGAAATGCCCCCAGTTCCTGCAGTCTGCCCTGCACTGGGACAGCTCCCTTTTGAACACACCAGAGCAGAGCTGTGAGGGCTGCTGAAGTCCTTGTGCATGTCCTTGGGGCTCTTCATGCCCCACAACGAGGCAAAACTCTGGCCCTTCACCATTTTGAACCGATGAAGTTCTACCATGTGGCTCAAGTCTTTGCTGTGAGATCCTGAGCGGGTTATTTCGATCCTCAGGGTTTCCAAATTGTCCCTTAAATTCGTGCCACCGGCAGATTTCATTGGCAAACAACACCCCCCACCCTTTTTTCTCTTGTTATGGTCGTTACTGAAAACATCAAACGTTGTTTTCCATGTAGATCGTGAAGGAAAAGACTCCTCTGGTTGTCACCTGCCCTTTCCCGGCTTCGTGCCTGCATTTGGCGCTCCCTCTGTCCCACCTCCTCCCTGTGCCACTGCAACCTGCTTTTGCTGACCTCCAGACAGATGCAATCTGCACTCCCTTTGTCAAAGAAACCCATTATCTTCCCGAAGTCAGGCTCAATTAACCTCCCTTTCACCTTTGCTCCACTTTTCCATCCTTTTCCCTTTACCTCTGCAGCAGTAATGCTCCTTCCTTCATCCACTTTTTTAAATAAAGTTGGATTAGTCAGCTTTTAATTCCCCAATCCCCGTCTTTCTTAGGTGCCATTATTACATATGCTATTCCCCAATAAATGTGGAGCAGTCCTCGGGGCAGGGATCAAACCCTGTAATTCCCCTCTCCCAAATGGGAGCCCGAATCACCAAGATAAACCACTCAGAGCCACGAACTTTTGCCCTTCAGCAAAATACCTCTTGTGCTTCCTTAAAGCTTTATTGCCATTAATAGGTCATGAATTAGCAGTAATAACTCCGGGAGCTTCATTAATTTCCTTGCTGGGTGCGAATGAAAAAGGTGACCTGGATAAACCCAGCATGTTCTGGAAATGCTCATCAATCCTTGGAGGTTGAACATCTTTGCTCCTCTTGACAAAGCTGCATTTCTTTCCTGCAGGTTGGGTGAAAATGCTTCATAAACCTCAGTGGGGCCTTAAAATGCTCAGAAATGAGTGTTCTCACCTCTAGAAATGTGAGTTCAGATGCAGGAAGGAAAAATGAGATGTAATCATTGCAACCTGATCATAGAATCCCAGAATGTGCTGAGCTGGAAGGGACCCACGGGGATCATCAGTCCAACCCTCAGCCCTGCACAGGACCAGCCCCAGGAGTCACCCCCTGTGCCCCAGAGCACCATCCAAACCCTCCTGGAGCTCTGGCAGCCTTGGGGCCGTGCCCACTGCCCTGGGGAGCCTGGGCAGTGCCCACCACCCTCTGGGGGAAGGACCTTTGCCTGAGATCCCACCTGACCCTGATGTCCATGTCTCTGGTTCATCACCGAACCCAAGGCGGTGCCACCATTTGGGGCACAGGGAAGGAGCCCCAAATCCCTGCCCAGAACGCTTCAAATGGACCACGAGCATCACCAGCTTCCCATAAGCCTTGAGAGGTTCATGTCCAGGGAGGTGATGCCGGTCAGATGTCCCAGGCCACGTACCTGGCACTGAAACCTTGTGCAGGACCATCAAGCTCCCCTGCACTCACCTCCCCACGGCACATCCCTGTGCAGCTGGGCTGGGAGGGCCCGTTGCCACCCTTTCCAGAGCCTGGATGGGCAGCATTCCCAGCGCCAGGGGATCGCTGCTGGGTGGGAGGCAGAAAGCCCAGAAATTCCACCATGGATTTACAACAGAGTTTGCTGCTTCTGCGGTTTGGACAAGTCGCTGAGTGCCCGAGTGCGTGTCCCCAAAACAAAAGCCAGTGCCGGGTTTCCTGACAAGCTCCAGTTACTGCTTTGATCCTTAGGGGAAAGAAAACCATCGCTCCACCTCCTCGGCAGGTGGCTGGAGGAGCAGAGTGACCCCCAGCCACGTCCTGCTGCACAGCCCCTGCTCCTCCAACTGCAGGGTGACACCTTCGGCAGAGAAGTCACTGAAGTAGGTTAGGCTGTATTTTGGGACACCGAACACGCGCAGCGGTTATTTTAAAAAGTAGGATTCGGGGTCACAGAAGTGGAGATGTGCAGAAGTTGGAAGGAAGCTGGGTTTTTCATCCATGCAAAAAAAATAAACCCAGGGAAGAGAACAGCGGTGGCACTTTCACCTTCACCAGTGCTCCCCCAGCGTGGGCTCCCTTCCTGAGCTCCACATCTCAGGGGTGTTTGTGTCGGGGTGGATTTGGGACAGTTTTGGCCAGACAGGATGGCACAGGGCGCACAGGCAGGGACATGCTGCTAATAATGCCAAGGCTGTGGGTTTGATCCCCATATGGGCCATTCAGTCAAGAGCTGGACTTGGTCCTCGTGAGTCCCTTCCAACCGAGAATATTCTGTGATTCTGTGATCACACCTGCAGTGGCAGCACCAGGGGACCCCACGTCCCACCCTGGGAGCAATCCAGGGCTCATGGAGCTGCAAACCCCAGGGCTGCTTGGGAGGGAGACCCAGGACAGACCAAGCTGGATTGTGGAGCAACCCCAAAAACACCTTTGGTCCTTCCCCACCCCTGCCCAGCGTGGTGGCTTCTCTGGGAGGGAGATGCTTTGGAGGCAGGAGGAGAACTGGTTTTCCACAGCTCCGAAATATGTATCCAGGTGTACCTGGCACAAGCACCTGGCACAAGGAACACATCAGAGGCTGTAGCAGAGTCTGCCCAGGGACAGCAGGCAATGTCCCATGCCCAGATTTCTGGGGACACGCAGGGTAAGTGACAAAAGGTGACTGCAGCCACAGTGGGTGGCCGGCTGCAGGCAGGCTCAGAGCCCATGGGAGTGAGTCAATCTCAAATGAAATGATAATGAAATGCTCCGTGCCACTGAGCACCGGGGGAAGCGATGCCTCTGAGTTTAATTTAGGAGCATCCTCTTTCTGTTTCAGGGTAGGGATTTGCTGGGACGGCAAAGGGAGCAGGTTTGCTCGGCTTTGTGCCCGGCGCAAGGGCAGCTTCCCATCTCAGACCATTCGTGACAGCCTGGCCAGCTTTGTTCCAGCCTGGAGAACATTTTGAGGTGGTTTGAAGAACATTGTTGAAATGCTTTTGCACATCTGTCACTGACAGGGGCCTTTACCGGGAAGGGGAGGCTCCGGGTTTTCCGCTGCCTCGGCAGGACCCTGAGGTAGTGCCGGGAAAAAGCCCCATCCCATATCCCTGCCCGCAGGGAGCATTTGCAAACCCTGCAGCTCCATTTGCCACAGCCTGACTGAGCCCTACGTGTGATTCCTGCCTTCTTTACCCCCACCGACCCTCCCTCCCCATCCCGAGGGAACCTGAGCCCCTCGGGAGTGCCTAACCCATCCCATCCCACCTTCCCACCCTGGCAATCCTCAGAGCATTTCTCATCCAGGCAACGTATACATGAATGCATATGTATACTTTGTAAAACACTTAGATCACATTTAGCTTGGTTTCCAGAGCAAAAAAGCTCTGTCAGCATTTCCTCCATTACATTTGGTGAACACACCCTGCCTTAAGTCACTGATTCTCATTTTCTGCCCGTATTTTCCTCCCAGGCACTTTCCTTCCCCTCGTGGGCTGCTGTCCCTGCCAAGGGATCTCACGCCTGCCTCATCACCCTGCCCTCTGAATGTCCTGCAATTACACTCTGATGGCTCCTCATTAAACTTTGTGGCTATTAAAACTATCTACAAACAAAAAGGAGGCATTAAGTACATTAATAAAGAGACAAAACTCAGTTTATTGGCCGAGGGGCTGTTCTGATGGTGACCTCCACCCCATCCCTGTCCTCTGCCGGTCCCATCCCTTGCAAATCCCTTTCCAGGGATTTCTGCTGAGAGAGCCAGATGAAGTGCCCTGGAACCATACAATAAAAATCCCTCTGGAGCGCAGAATATTTATGATTTATGAGTTCATCATAAAGCCAACGTGGTGAAGATACCGAACGCATGAATAATTTGGGGTGGATGCAAAACACACAACGGGCTGCGGAGGAAGGGAAGGGCAGAGGGCTGGAAACGCATTTTCCTCCTCATCTCTTGCTGCTTGAAGAGGGGACTCTGGGCAGAGCACTCAGCTTTGGTGCTCAGCAGATGCAGTTTTAAAAAGGAGCCTCAGCTCCAGGACCGATTGACTCAACTGATGGCCCACGGGGTCGAAACCTCAGAGTCCTGCAAGGGAGGAAATAAAACAGCCAGAGCACTTTCTACGCCCTCAACCTGCGTTACTCAGGGAGCAGCACATCCCTGCTGCCCGGGGACGCAAGGACGAGGAGTGCCGGGTGCTGAGCAGTGCTGGCACCAAGGGCACGCAGGGCATTTGGGCACGAGGGAGCCAAATCACCCCAGTTTTTCCCCCCCAGCAGGCAGGAGGGCAAATGTATGACCCCTCAGCAGGAGAAAGGCAGGTGCACACAACCCCAAACCCCGGGCAGTGCTGAGCACAGGCTGCCTGAGCTTACACTCCCGAAGGCAGCAAGAGGAACACGACAGCAGGGTGTTTAAGGAAGCAGATGAGGACAATGCTGCTGTTGCTGGAGGTTGTAAGTCTATACATAAATATGTATGGGCAGCGTTCCTTCCGGCTGCTTTATCCCTGCAAAGGCTTGTCCTGGAAGCTCCGTGCAGGCACAGAGGGGTGGCAGGAGGGACCATCACCCACCCACAGCCCGGTGCCAGCCAATGCCATCCCACCTTCTCCGCCTCGTCTGCCCAGTCTGAGCTCTGAATCCAAGGATTTTCACACCAGACCGGAATATTTTATTGCTTGGCTTATTCCGCTTATAAATGTATTACATGGGCTGGTAACATCCATCTCCTCTTCTCCCGCCTCTCGCCCAAACGAGGGCTGATTCAGTCCCCAGGCGATGCAACGAGGGGGGGACGAACCGAAATCCTTGTGGGACGCGGATCTGCAGGCAAACACACCCGTGGCTAAATATATCCCCAGCCCTCCCCGCAGCTTTTCTCCTCCTCAGACACACACAGCTAGAACTCCTCAGGGTAACAAGACTCGTATCTTGAGATCTCAGCATGCAGGAGTGGCTCCTGAGCGGCAAAAAAAGGAATAAATATTGATTTAGCCACCGCCGAATCTGAACCTAAAGGTGAGGGCTGGGCTGGCAAACCAAAAGAGGAGCTGCTGGAGGGCGTGGGTGAGGTACGGGCACACCGTGTGAGCCTCATGCCAGCCTGGCAGCTCTTCCTCACAGATCTTCGTGCCTTGGGCACGGGCAGCAAGCGTTGTTGCCCCCGAGAGCCCCAGGTCTTCCTTCTCCCACGGTGGTGTCCCCTGTGGGAGCACACACCACTTGCTGTAACCCCATCACCCCGATGGCAGGTGGGTTGGGGATCACAGAGGGAACCACAACCCTGCCACCCTGGCAACCACCACTTGCACACCAGAGCATGAATGGGACCCGACTCCGACAGCTAAAAGGGTTCTCCCGCTTTATTCCCTGAAAAGTGCAGGAATTTTGGCCCTTTTTCCGTCCCTCTTAGCAGCCAGACGTGCTCCCGGGGAAAGCTGAGAGGCGTGGGAGCCCGGGCTGCGTGGGGCTGGCGTGGCGAGGGCTCAGCACATCCAGCACCATGCGTTTCCAGAGCCTTTCCCAGCCCTGCAGCTTCCCTGCAGCCGGCAATCCCACCCGAGAGGTATTTAGTGAAAGGAGTTATCTGGGGACGAGCTGCATCCGTGCCGAGCGGAAGAGAACGGGGAGCACGAAGGTTTTATCATTTTTGGTTTGAATTCGGGTTTTTCGAGGCAAAATCACTGTCCCCGCGTCGCTTCTGGAGGCGTTACAAAACCTGGCCTGGAGCCTGCAGATTTCTGCTTGGTGTAAATGATCTGTTCCCAAAAAAAGAAAAAGGAGAAACCCTGGGAAAATTTCACACCGAGAGCGTTGGGAAGAGGCGGCAGCAGCTCCCGGCTGCGCTGCCCATCCCGTGGCACCGCCTGGAAGGCGACACCGTGACCCCGAAACCTCGGGCTGGCACCCAGGAGCAACAGAACGGGGGTTTTGTCCCAGCCAGGAGGGAGAGAACAAAAGATTCAGGGGCTGCCTGAACCACGGAAGCCCTGAAGTCTGAGGGACGTGCCAGTGGGAGGGTGTGAACGCTCTGGCTGACTCCAGGCAGGTTCCCAGGTCTCGTGTGGCGGGGGTGGCTCTTTGGGATGACACCCAGGGAGCGGCGCTTGGTTTTGATGTGCTTTTTGGAGTTCTATTTAAAGCGCTCGCCCACAGCCCCGGGTGCTTTCACAGCAATTCACAGGGTGCTTTAACACCAGGGAGTTTCTCCAGGTCTGTGTGGGAGAGGCTGTTCCCTGCGCTGTGGGAGGACACTTGGATGCTTGGGGACATCACCCTCCGGTCCCCAAAGAGCCACACACTGAGCTGTGTTCCTGGGTAGATGCTTTATTTTTGTATTGCTTACGGATTATATTATTCTGTAGGATTATCCTGAATTGTAGCCCTGGCAAAACGCCCTCACACACCCCATCACCCCGATGGCAGGTGGGTTGGGGATCACAGAGGGAACCACAACCCTGCCACCCTGGCAACCACCACTTGCAACGACAGAGCTGAGCGATCCCCTCCGAGGACACCCCTATCCCATGGGAGCATCCCAGTCCCTGATCCTGCAAGGGAGCCTCTTCCATGCCAAGGAGAAAGGCTCAGTAGCACACAGCAAGGAGAAGCGGCAATGTTGACCAGATGGCAGGGCAGGATGAGGTTCCTCCCAGGAAAAGAAAAACAAGGAAGAAGGTGAGGTGCGTGTCCCAGCTCAGGTCAGGTGTCGCAGTCGTGAGCTCTTCCTGCCCATTAGCATTCTTCCCACGGCTTTGGAAACAGGGTTTGTTAACAGTCTGGGCTTAAAAAGAGAAGAAATAACACTTGAGTATCCCCCACCTTTCGTTTTCCTTTCCTGGCTCGTGTAACCATGGCAAAGGATCCTACGCTAGCCTGGGAGATGGCAGGATTCCTGCCAGCCCCCATCCACGTCCTCATTAAACCACTCAAGCCATGCAGCCTTCACATCTTCCCGAGCCTCACCTCAGCATTCCTGCTGGGAAAAAACCAGGATTTTGCTCCTGGGCAGAGGAGGGGTTCCCGTCTGTGAATGGCACCTGCCCTGCTCTCCCCCTCTCCGTGGGGCTCATTGACGGGAGGATGGCATAGTAGGGGCAGCCCACGCAGGCAGCTGGCACAGCACGAGCTTACTACGAGAGCAGCATATGCTGTGCTGAGTTACAAGACCTTCAAATCACTACAAGTGCTTAAAATATTCCAGAATTTAATTACAAGCCTGCGTGTGCTTTAAATGCATGAATGTCTGATGCAGACTTGGGCTGTGACAAGGGAAACCTTCTTCCATATGCAGGGGCTGGAAGGGAAAATCCTTATGGGCCAATGAATCGGGATCCAGGGAGCCCCGTGGGTAGAAGGCAGGATGGCACCACGGGTGGGGGACATCCACGGGTGGGGGACATCCTCTGGTGCTCTGTGTCCAGGACTGCTGAGCCAAATGAAGGCACCGAGGGGGTGTGCAAATCTTAAAATCATGGAGTGGTTTGGGTTGGAAGGGGCCTTAAAGATCACCAGTTTTCAATCCCCTGCCATGGGCAGGGACACCTTCCACCAGCCCAGGCTGCTCCAAGCCCCATCCAACCTGGCCTTGGACACTCCCAGGGATCCAGGGGCAGCTTCTCTGCCCAACCTGTGCCAGAACCCACTCTCCTTTATAGTGAAGAATCTTTTCCTAATATCCAATCTAAATTTACTCTCTGTCAGCTCAAAGGCATTTCTCCTTGTCCTGTCACTCCATGCTCTTGTAGATCTAAATTGTCAAACACATATTAACAGCTACGAAGCTGTTTGGGTTGAACCCCTTCGAAAACATTTTACTTCCTAAAAAAGCTTGTATTTACTTAACAACCCACCCCTTTTCTGTGTCACCTGTCCTGATCTCACGTGGTGTTTGTCACAGAGACTAAAATAGATTATAATCTTCCCCCACGGTAAATGCCTGGTGTATTGTGCCTACAAAAATGAAAACGCACTTAACATAACAATGTGCTTATTAGCTTAATGGCAGGAGGGGAAAACTCGGGGATGAGAATTAAAGCGCTGCACTTGCAGAATGTCCCTGGGGAAGGATCCCTGTGTCTGGGATACCCACGAAGGCTACTCACCCCCAGGGTTTCCTGGCAGGCATCCCGCTGGGGATTAGCATTGGAGCAGCTATCCTGACATGAGATGGGGAACTTGGGTGGATATCACACTGATTTATAGCAGATTACTATCCTTCTCCTACTTTAATTAACTAGATAATTCAAATGAGAGAAGAGAGAATGTGCAGTTTCCAAGCAAAGAAAGTACTGTTAGCAAAGGCTTTGATCTGCAAGCAGGGGTGCAGGATTGGACTGGAAAACTGATCACTGCTCAGGGCTTGCCAGGGCTCTCTTCACTTCATCTGCCTTCCAGAGCTCTCAGGCTCCTCTTTGGTGTTGAAGTTTTGGGAAGAGATGAGGAGAAATTCCAGATGTGTGGCCGTGTCCCCCCAGTGTCTCATCAGCACCACGAACACTCAGGTTTCCCAAGCCAAGCCTGATGGCACCCAGAAAACACTGTGGGCAACCAGGTCTCTGCTTTGGACTTGGGCTGGGTCAAACACTGACCTGGCAAAGGGTGGGGCTGAAACAGGGATTTGGGGCTGTACCAGGGATTTGGGGATGTACCAGGGGTTTAGGGCTGTACCCCCATGCCTTGGTCATTCACTGTCTCAGTTCTCAGGGGACAAGCAGCACCAGCTTCACAACCCCAGTGCCCACCAGGGTCTGGTGGCACTCAAAAATCAGCTGTGGATACCAAAAGAAGTGGATGAGCTGGTAAAGCTCATAAAACCATCCTGTCCCACACTTGAGGAGAGCTGGAGAGGGACCTTGGACAAAGGCAGGACAACGGGGAATGGCTTCCCACTGCCAGGGGGCAGGGATGGATGGGATATTGGGAAGGAATTGCTGGCTGGGAGGGTGGGCAGGGGCTGGCACAGGTTGGGCAGAGAAGCTGTGGCTGCCCCTGGATCCCTGGGAGTGTCCAAGGCCAGGTTGGATGGGGCTTGGAGCACCCTGGGCTGGTGGAAGGTGTCCCTGCCCATGGCAGGGGGTGGGATTGGATGGACTTTAAGGTCCCTTCAACCCAAACCTCCAGGCTCTGGTGCTGGAGGTTGGCAGTGCTTCCAAGGCACCGGGCCCTTCCTCAGGAGGAAGGACTCAGCAAGACTAATGACTGCTTTAATTAAATACAGCAATATCATTAACCCGCTGGAGTTCATCAAATTAGTGTTGCAAATGAAAACCGCATTGGCCTCATTTTCAGGGAGGCGCTTCCAGGAGGGAAAACAGCATTTTGCTCCTGAAGATGATGTTTGCTTTTCCGATAAAACAAAAGCTCTCCCTGTCCCCCTGGAGCTTTGACTCTCTTTAGTTCTCAGCAAAATATTTGGTTTGGCCCTTCCTTTTGGTTTTGGGGTACCTGCAGCGAAGGTATTGGCACAACAGGGGATTGCCACAGGAAAATGGGGAGAAAGAGGGAGCTTTTGAAAAGGACTTTGCCGGGAGTAGATCCTGGTATCCCTGCTCCAGCACAGAAAGCTTTCCTGGAGTTCAAAATAAGCCAGCATCTGTGCAGGCTGGCCTGCTGCCACTCGTTTCCTTATCTCTCCTGCTTGCTGAAGGGTGACTCAGTGCAAAGCTACCAAGGTGCCCAGGGGAGCGCTGCTGGGAACGTGCTGATGTCAAGGGCTTGAGGGCTGGGAGGGGGATTCCCACCTGCTGGAGAGGAAGGAAGAGGAGCGATAGGGATCCCCCTGCCAGCACCCTGGCTCCTCGCCCAGGCCTCTTTCCTTGCTTGTGTTGCACTTGGGGGAGAGTCTCTTAAATAAAGACCAGCTTTGTTGGTCTGGTGTCCCTCCGGCACAGGGACAGGGGCAATGTCCCACTGCCCAGTGCTCACCCCAGCATCTCAGTGCTGGGATAGCTTGGGCTTTCCGAGGGAAAAACACCCCTCTTGTCCCTGGCTCACCCCCAAACCCTTGGGTTTATATGGCCCATGGGCACATGGGGGATGTGGTGCAGCCTGGGGTCCTGAGGATTTCTGTCTTGCCCCCAAAATGCTTGGACCATCAGTTTGAGAGCATGGGAGTCACTCAACTTGCTTTCCACATCCTCATTAGTTCCCCCTCTCACCTCCCGGTGAAGAGCCACCGTGGTTTTGCAAGGCTGAGTGAGATTATGGAGCAAGGGAGGATGAATCCCTGCAGTTTGAAAGGTCTCTGGAGCACAGGGGTCCCCAGGAAATGTTCCACTGTTTTTGGCATTGCAGAGCCATCACCAAAAACAGCAACTGAGCTTCTCCTGTGAGCCAACTAATTAACCCAGCTCCAACAGCAGCTCCTGGCGATGGCTTGGGAGGTGAATGCCCTGCCTGGGAAGGGATGGACAACACAGGAAGGCTCTCTGGACAGCCTCCACTGCTGGGAAAGAGAGGCCTTAACCCCAGAGATGGAGCAACCTCATGCCTTTGTGAACACTTTGGACAGAGTTTCACAACCAGCAAAGCTGATTTCTCCACCTACAGCCCTGCTAAGCTTGAATGCCCTCAGCTACAGCTGTGTCTTGGGGGCTCTTGTCACCCTGTGCAGCCCCCTCAGATCCTGGCACAGGTAGGATTTAACAGGAGAAAAATCCTCCTGGTTTTCCAGTAATTCCGTTGTCATTTGATGCCAAGAGGCTTCTCCAGCAGGAGCTGACGCTGTGTTGCTCAAAGGCTCTGGTACAGCCGGGAGTGACCCGGTGCTGCCCTTTGGTGCTCCTGTCCCAGCCATGCTGGTGGCACTGCCACCCTGAAGGGACATTCCCGGTGTTAGTCCGGAAGCTGCCACCCCCATAAGATGCAGTTCCTCTTTCTCCATGGTGGCCAGGCATTGATGTCCCCAAAATTATCACAGCGTGGAAATCTTCCATCGAGGAAACGAGGAATTCTCTGGGCTTGATTCACGGTGGCTTTGGACCAGCCAGGGACGTGAACCAGCTTGTCTGGAGCACCCGCAAGCTCCAGGTGTGGTTAAACTGGCACTGGGGAAAGCATGCCAGCCAGCAAATGCCATTGCCCTCCTCGCCCAAGCCCAGGGGACTGGCTGTGCTCACTGGTACGACCCTCCAGAGGGTGTGGATCTTGCCCTTTCCCAGCTGCCATTCCTTCTCCTGGTTTTCCTGGTTTGCACCACAACCTTCTGGCCCAGGCTTTGCTCCCTGGATGCTCCCTGCTGAAAAGATCTGGTGCCAGGATCAACTCCTTTGGGTTTGTTGTCTCCTTGTCCTGGGGACAAAGAGGGAACCTGCCGGACAGCAGGAGGGCAGTGGAGGAAACAGCTCGAGCTCTGGAAAGCATCATCTCCTGCCAGCAGCACCCAAGGACCCACCAGGAAGGGAGCAGGGGCACCCACCATGTTTCCCAGCCAAATCCCAGGCTCCCAGGAGGCACCAGAGCTCTTCTGGAGGTGGGGGCAATGGGTTCGCCCTCCCGGTGCCCTTGTGAGCCTGGGAGTTCCTACGAAGCTCGGATAAGGAAAGAGGCACTGAGACATGAACCGGCTTGCCCCACATCCCGCTGGAAAACTG
Organism: Sclerurus mexicanus; assembly: GCA_013396755.1. Classification (NCBI taxonomy): domain Eukaryota; kingdom Metazoa; phylum Chordata; class Aves; order Passeriformes; family Furnariidae; genus Sclerurus; species Sclerurus mexicanus. The sequence goes on from VWZF01005023.1 coordinate 192,462, forward strand.
GCAGGAGAACCAGGAACAGAGTAAGTCTCTCTTCTCCTTGGACCAGAAGATTCCAGAAAGCTGAAAATGTACCTATTTCAGTGTCTAAAATTAGCTTTTAGTTATTGCCAGTGCATTTCCCTCTCTGTCATCCTCATTTCCATAGGAGAAAACTGTTCTGAGGCCATCCTTCTCATTCTTCCAAAGCTCAATTCCCAGTTCCCTTTTTTTTCCTTTTTTTTTGAGATTTACTGTCCGTTCTCTGCCGATTTTCACAGGGGTGAAACTGGAGCAGCGCAGTGTCTCCAGCCCTGTGTGCTCAGGCAGGGTGGTGACCCCAAATGGCATCCCATTCCCACTGGGAATATCCACTCGGGCCCCCACAGCGTGGCAGGAACACGCTTTGCTCTTGGATATTCCTTTCTTCCCATCGTTATTTTTCAGGCAGGAGGTCAGAAGAGACTTCTGTGCCAGATGTCCCCCCAGAACTGTGAAAACTATGGGTTATGCCAATTAATTTGGAAAGTGCAGCAGGAGAAAAGCTCTGTAAGCATTGAGAGAACAGCCCTGGCTCCTGCATGTGTCTTTCTTTATGAGAGGTTATTATACACTTCTAATTAATTGTTGGCTCATGGCAGTAAAGGTTGGACTTGCACGGACAAGTCGGAAGGAGGGAAGAAGACCTGGGATGGGAAGCAGATACGTGGGAGGACGCAGCATTCTTTTCCCACACTTGAGGAGCAGCAGGACATGTTAATTCAGCTCTGGAATTTCGCTCCCTACCTTTTATGGTGAAAAAAACGAGGCTTTCCTTTGACTTTGCTAATACATGTTGCAGCTGAGATCCAAGCTGGGCACGAATACCCGGCCAGGCGTGTGCGGCCGCTCACCTGGATGTGCTGAGCATGGAATATGCAAAAGGGAATGCTCAGCTCCAGGATCCCGGAGGCTCCCGGACCGCCCCGTGCGAGCTGATGTCATGGTTTTATCTGAGGACAGGATTTGGGGCTTATTGCTCCGTCTTGCCTTCCAGATGAAATAACTAAGCTAAGTAATTAATTTTTAATGCAGCCAACACGGGCAAGGAGAGTTTTGGGAGTGATTTACACTCGCTCCTGTGTTGGCTTCCAGGGTGTTCCTGAAAGCTCAGAAATCCCTGGATCCCTCGCCTTGCCCACATGCTGCTGCTTTGTGGGGTTTGGAGGTGAAGGGATGGAGCAGCACCATCCTTCAGGATCCCTCCAACCCTTCCTTTACAACACACAGCTCTGAACAAAGTGAAGCTGCTCCCCCAGTCCTCACCTTCCAAAAAAACTTGTTTTATTTATTAAACAGCGGTGGAGGAAGAAGACATTTAAAACGTGGAGTCATTCATTTGGAAACACCTAACGACAAACCCCAAGACCAAACGTTTTAGAAGACCAGTTAGTCCTTTCTGAGTCATTTAATTAGAGCGCTGAACTTTCCCTGCCTATGGAAATCTCAGGGTGGAAAGTGTGTGAAACCTGCTGCACCCAACACCTCCCTAATTAGCCCCGCATTTGTCTCGCTCCGGAGGGACTCAAGGCGTGTGTGTGACCCACAGATGTTCACACTTCTCCAGGATAATCTGGTTTAGGAGCTGCTGACATGGGAGAGGTTTTTGACGTGGGATGGCAGCGGCAGCTCTGGGACCCCCAGCGTGATGCTCACCATCCATGCATCCATGTATCCATGCATCCATCCATCCATCCTGGTGCTTTCTGAGCTCCAGCTCCTGGAAAAGTTGCATCCCTCCCCGCACCGCTACAGCCTCTGGAAGCAAGGATCCCAACTCTGCATTTTATCCTCCTGGCCGCAGGCACACGGGTGTAAATCGAGGCCAGGCCCGCTGTGACCCAGAAATGTCCCGTTTGACCCTGGGGCCTGGTTCCAAGCCCGTTTCCGTGCTGCAGCCTGGCTCGGGCAGCCCTGGCGAGCAGCTCTTCCAGGAGCAGCCATCCCTCGGTGCCCACACGGCGGCCGGGCGGGAGCTGCCTCGGCAATTTTAGTTAATTACAAATCTGGGGGCAAGGACTTGCTCGAGCAGCGTTTGCATTTCCACTGGAAGTTTAATAAGCTTGAACGTTTGCTCTTCTTATTTTTCAGCTTCCCAGCCCCGTGGATGCCTTTGTAGCTCCCAAATCCCAGCGTGGCACTGCGAAACGCTTCCCACAGAGGGTTTCTCCTCTCTGTTACTTGCTTGACAGGAGCCCTGGGCTCTGCACATAAAACCCCCTCTCTACTTGCTATTCAGAGCAAGCCAGTGGGTGGTTTATGCACATGGATGCCCATGGCCATCCTGCTTCCCCCCCCTTGAAATTCCTGAGGTTTTTCCACAGATCGGAGCCAGATTAATCCCAGCCTGGCACTAATCACCCTCAAAGCTAAACCTACCAGCCTCACAAGGGGTGAAATCCAGCTCCGAACTCGCCCCTGCCACGTTATGGTGGGAAAGGCCATGCCTGAGGGACAGAAAACCACAATAAAAGTCAACATTGAATGGTGTTAAGAGTTTCAAATGGCTCCCAAAAAATGTTTGCTATGTTTCGGAGGGTCTGTGCTGCTGCTGTTACTCATTCACAAGGGCAGGAATTACAAGTATGTGTGTGCAGCCAGGAAAGCTTTGGTTCACCGAATATTTGAGGCTTGGTGTGGTATGAAGGGGTGGGGAGCACAATTCCAGCCGGCAGCAGAGCGAGGAGAAACACTCTGAACTTCCTCGGAACAATGAAACCACCCCGGTGGCACGGCAGCCAAGAAAACACATTTATTATGGCAGGGGTTTCTGCTCTTCAGCAATCCTTTAAAGCTGCTCTGCCTTCAGGGAAGCCCTGGGAAGTGCAGCGTTCAGGGAATGGGTCAGAACACGCAGTCCTGACCTAATCCACTGCTTCCTAATGCTGGGAGCTGCTCCCAGAGTCTGCCTTTGGCCCCCAGCACCAGCTGGGACCGCACGGAGCGGGGCGACAACGGGGGTTACACAATTTTACTTGGGTTTTTCCAGCCCAAAAGGGGATTAAAGTTAGATGATTTCAAAATTCCTCGTGACATGAAATCCGTTCTTTGGCTAAATATTCCAAGTTTACTCGTTTCCCATACATTTCCAGAAACTGTGTTAGAAACAAAACCTCCAGTTTAATATTTCGTTAAGAAAAGGTTAAACCAGAACAGTGCAACCTTAGCAGAGAATTTCATGTCAGTGATTTTCTACTACCACACTGTACTGAAATCCAAGAGTTCTGCAAAACAATTGCCCTTCAGCATATCAATATTTCTGATGGAAAACCATCCGGTCAGAAAATTTTTATGCAGCTCTAGGCTAGAATTTCCTACCAAATAGTTTTACCGTCTCCCCAGCAACTGGCACCGCTGATCCTCTATAAGGAATTTCCATAATTAACCTCCAGGAACTGAAAAGGAAATCTTTTTGTCTGCAGGATATTCTCAAACAACGTCTAGAAATCATTTCAGTGCGAGCCAAGGCACGATAAATTCAATGGGATTTTCTCCACAAGTTTCAATGGATCTTTAGGTCAGCCCAGTTCAGATTGGAGTTCAGACCCACATCAATGTAATACAGCTCTGGGTATTTCTTCAAACTCCAACGGGGCTTCGAAAAAAATAAATCTCCAAGCAACTCTTCCTTGTTGTTGAAATTCAATGCCATGTTGTCACCCAGATTAAGGACACGGATGCTTTGATCCCTGTGGACACAAGTACTTCCTGAGACATTTGTGCTGATGTTGGACGAGCCAGGAATGCACAGGAGCATGAGGAATTCAGACCAAATGCCGGAGTTACAGCTGTGGGCTCGGAATGCTGCGTTTTTGGCTTCTCCTGAATGGTCTGGCTCACCGAAGGCTGTTCCCTACAGCACCACCCTGCAGCAGGAAACGTCCTTGAGCTGCACAGGATTCCATGGATGGCAGGACGCCCCGATGCACTGTTTGTTCTCCCCGTGAGCGCCAACAAATCATCCATAATGGAACAGCAAAGGATTTGCATGAGATACTTTCGCTGCGTTTATCCAGGAGTTTGCCTGGTTTAGATGGATTTGCCCAACTGGAAGAAGTTCTGCTTCAGGGAAGTTTTGATCTGAGGTGATTTCCCAGCTGGTGGGATGAGCAGGTCAAGCAGCCAGGAGACACAGCTGGTGTGTCTGAACCTGGGCCCTTGCAAGAATCCCCTTGTCCCATCCCTGGAAGTGTCCAAGGCCGGGTTGGATGGGGCTTGGAGCAACCTGGGCTGGTGGAAGGTGTCCCTGCCCATGCCAACAAGCTGGTCTTTAAGGTCCCTTCCTACCCAAACCATCCTGGGATTCTCTAAGAAGTGGCCCCAGGTAACATTTGTCTGGCTCCTAAAAGACCCATTTTCCTGTTCTCAAAACATCAAGCTTTTGCAGAGTCAGAATTCCGATCTCTGTGTGAATAATGCCCACAATCTTCCTGGCTTTTACAGAGCCCCCTTAGCTGGGCGGTGTGATGGGAAGGGAGCAGACACGGGAAAAGGGTGATCCCTTTACTGGCACTGCCGTGGTCTCCACGTGTGCTTCTGGAAAAGTCATTTATGCACTGTGTTACCTCTCTGCAAAGGGGAGGGGACATCACACCTGCCATCCTGCTGATGCCATGTGGATAAATGCCTTGGAATAGCCCTGTGGATACAGCCCGGGATCTGCTGGCACTGCCTAACAGAGCACGGGGCTGGCATGAGGGGTGGGATTCCCGCGTGCATGTGAGTAATTACACTACAGCCAGCATTTTAAAATACTTTGTTATCCGTCCTAATATCCTGCTTAATTATTAAGGGCTTTTAAAAGCATTTTAGAGCATTTATAACTTAGTTAAAGCTTTGCCCTCAGCTGCTGAAGCTTGGAATAGCTGAGCTTTATATCCCATCCAGGTTGTAGCACCCAAAGACCTGTCAGTCAGGTGAGGGAGAGTCACTTGTCTTGAACTAATTTTATGAATTTATTCAATTCTCTCAGTAGTGTAGCTACAGACAGATTTCTAAATGCCAAAATACGGATTAGAAGAGTGTCAAGCTTCATTTTGTTTTCAGTTCACAGCTAATTAGCATTGATTTTCATGCTGATGTTCCTGCATATTATTACACCAACGTCACGAAACAGGAGACGCTTATTCTCACCCTGCCATCAGCGATTTTAAACCCTCACTGGAGCAGAAGGAAATCAGGGTTTGGTTTTGGCAGGCCAAGCTCCAGTGCCTTGGCAGGGTCTGGGCCACGCGTGGCACTCGAGCTGCTTAAACCCTGATTTTTGCCGAAGCGAGAATTCCCCGCACAGGCAACGTGGTGCCTGATTTTAAGTCGGAGCCCTCGTGGCTGCATGGGAGAGCAGCAGGAGCCGTGTTTCCAACACCTGCACGACGCTGGGGATTGGGAATGGACCAGAACTAGCGGGTACCTGTGACCTCGGCGCTTCTGCCTGTCAAACAGGCTGGCCGGGATGGTGTCAGCCACGAGGACTAATCTCTTTTCATCTGTTAAGAACTCGGATATGACATCGATAAGCCCCGCAGAAGAGATAACAAATGGGTCTGTGTTGAGGAGAAGGCTGTGAATAGCGGCCCTAAATGAGGCAGGGATTACACGGTGGCCTGGGAGAGGTGCAGATGTTCCTGAAGAGCTGCTCGTTAAGGTGACAATAACACTCCGTGGGCTGAAGGGGATCTGGGAAAAAACAACGCGGGATCCTGAAATGAATGACCATCCCCACGTACTCACGAGGGAGCCCACGCTTCCGACACACAGGAAACACGCATTTCCTAATCCACAAATGCTTGACCTTAAGCCTTAATAATGTTCTTTTCATGCACATCCCATTTAGCTGCACACAGAAAGGAGGAGGAGTGGGATGTGCGAGGTCCATGTTTTATGTATAATGTTCCATACTTTGCATGGATGCTTTAGGAGTTGTCATTGCAGGGAGAGATATTTGGAGGGCAATTTTAGATTTAAATCATGAAGCACTTATTCTGAAACTAAAAGCACTTGTTCTCAGCTGCTTTATTATAGTCGTAGAAAGTGTTCAGGCAGACTACTTGTGAGAGCGGAAAAATGTATTTTGATATTCCCATGAAATCTTATATGAGATTGGGAGTCATTACCACGCCAGTACTAGATTGTATATATGTTATTAATATACACATAATGTTTTCTTGGATGGAAAGCGGAGAAACTGTGAAAGTCTAGAATGAGATCTGGAGAAGAACAGGGAATTTGAACTCAGCAAAGCACAACCCTCTGCCTTATAAATCAAACTCCAGACTGCGTGTGAACAATAGCGATGGAAACGCCAGCCCCCACTGCGTTATCCCCCTCGTTATCAAGATATGGGAAAAGGCATTAAACTTAAGAGTATGACATGAATAATAGTTTTACGGGGATTAACATATCTGGAACAGCTTCCCCAAGGAATAACAACAAGCCAGCGGTTTCCCAGCAGGCAGGAATTGGCTTATTGATTGTCACCAGTGCCCAAAGCACTGCAGGGCACCCCGAAATCCTGGAAGCCTCTGGAGAGGAGCAAACCAACCATGTAAACATGATATCACTGGGAAGGGTGCTGGAAGCTCTCTGCTCATGATGAGTAAGTGTTTCTTGTATGTTGAAGTTTCCACATTCCTCACATAACTGGATGAGGGCAGATTTTCCGTGTGAGCCATGTGAGGGAGATGTCTCCCCCAGCCCTGCTCTGTGGTGCCTGGAGCTCCAATTCCTGCTCCAAGGTTTGGCCAGAACCCCCAAGGAATGAGCAGCATGTGCATCTTGTGTCCATCTGTAGGAAGGTGCCCGAGGAACTGATCGTGAGCAGATGTTCACACCCAGCTCCCATTGAGGATGAACAAAGAGCTCTTTCAACCCCGCCTTCTTCTCTCCTGGTATTCCTCAGATATTCCTCGGTTGGTATGTGGGTCTCACAGAGGCAGAGCTGGACCTCCAGAGCTCTATCCCACCTTCCTCTGCCCATGAGGCTGCCACGTGTTCCAGTGCAGAGTGGAGGGGAGGGCAGAAAAACCAGGATTTTCTGCGCCTTGGAGAAGACCTGAGAGTGCTTACACAACTGTATTTCCTCAGATTTATCTCCTGTTCCCAGTAGAACAAAAGCGAGAAACCCAGCTTGGCGTGAGCATTGAGCTTCTTTGCTTATTCCTCCCATTCCATCATATATCCAAAGAGCTGGTGGACAGCAGGGATGGATGGAGGCTGCAAAAGAGCTGAGACTAGCTTTAAATTTGAAAACAAAGAGAGAGGTGGCAAGATGACTGCTCCAAGGCTTTACAAATAAGGCACACCCTGCAAATTTTAGTGTTTTGCTCACGGTTTCCAAACAGAAACTGATTCTTTGGGAAATTCACTAGAGATGAGTAATTTCTAAAGATACTACAGCTAAAGATATGACACATTGCAACAAAACGAAGAATATCAGCAGTGAACTTGGAAATGTCATGTTTTGGATTCTCCTGCGTGAGTCAGTGCAGCATCTCCCCGTGGTCAAACGTGCACGGGACGGTAGCGCTTCCTTTTTTCAGGATGTTGTTGTAAAACCTGATGAATTGCTCACGTTTCTGCCCAGAACTGACACGGACATAGTTCGTGACCTGCATGACTCACGAGATAAGGCCAAGAGCCCACCTTGAGGAAGCACACCCTGGTGTCCGGCTGCGCCAGGCGAAGCCTGGGCTGAGCGGAGCGAGGCGTGAGCAGGGAGGGGAGCAGGCTCTGCTCCAGCCCTCCTGCTGCTGGCAGCCCCTTCCCCAGGGCGTCTGTCTGCCAAGCACAGCCATATGGGAGAGGAGAGGAGCACTCGAGGGAGAGGAGTGTTGTGAGCCGCTCACAAACCACCCCTTGTTCGGGGCTCTCCCTTCAGGAATGATGTCCCTGCGCCGTCACAGGATCCCTCCAGTGCGAGCCGTGCTCAGCCCTCAGCCCGCTCTGCCTGCGGGGTGCCCAGGAAGATGAAAAATAAGGGGAGGTTAATGGTGGGCAGCTCTCTGGTGACCCAGGGAATGGCTGGAGCTGAGCCAGGGCAGGGTCAGGTGGGATCTCAGGGAAAGGTCCTTCCCCCAGAGGGTGGTGGGCACTGCCCAGGCTCCCCAGGGCAGTGGGCACGGCCCCAAGGCTGCCAGAGCTCCAGGAGGGTTTGGATGATGCTCTGGGGCACAGAGGGGGTTGTTGGGGTGTCTGTGCAGGGCCAGGGGCTGGACTGGATGGTCCTTGGGGGTCTCTTCCAGCTCAGGATATTCCATGGTCCTATGCTTTCGTGACATCCCTCCTCAGCCCTTCCCAGCCCTCTCATCTCTCCTCAGCCCTTCTCAGCATCCTTCAGCCCTCCTCAGTCTTTTTCAGCCCTCCTCGACTCTCCTCAGCCCTCCTCATGTCACCTCATCCTTCCTCACCTCTCCTCAGCCGTCTTCATCCCTCCTCATCCCTCCTCATCCCTCCTCAGCCTCCTTGTTTCCTCATCTCTCCTTCCTTCTCCTCATCCCTCCTCAGTCTCGTTTCCTCATCTCTCCTCAGTTCTCCTCAGCCTTTTTCAGTTCTCCTTATCCCTCCCCATCCCTCCTTATCC
>VWZF01005023.1:207415-274699 GCA_013396755.1 Sclerurus mexicanus
AAAAAAAGCTGTGTTCTTGTTGAGTGTGTTCCCTGCTGTATTTTAGTTTCGTGAGAAAAGTACAGAAATAAGGGTGTGCTGTGGCTGAGAAAATTAAAGTGAATTCTAAGTCGCAGGCATGCATTTTAAAGCCCAAGCCCTTGCCCTGTTGAGCCACTTTGCTGGTTTAAGTGCTCTTTAAAATGAGAAGTATGTTCTTCTCAGGTAGTGAAGCCCAGCCCAAACCAAGTAGTTGGCTTCCTTTTTTTTTAGAGAGAAAAAAAAAGGAAGATTTTATGTCCCCAGACCTGTTACCAGGTTTACCAGCTGATTAAAATCCCGTTTCTGACTTGGGCTGTGTTTGTAACTCTGCACATCGTGCTCATTCTCCAAGAAACCAGCAAATCCCTTCCCAGCTCTGACAGTAAAACATGCCCAAAGTGCAATATTGTGCCTTCATCTGTTCCCCTAGGTCACTAAATTAGCTTTGATCTCCTTGATAAAAATCTGGTTTATGGGCTAAACATCAACATTTATTGCAAGCATTTATTGGTTTGCAGATTAATGAGGCTTTTTGTGCCAGATAACTTACCTGCCTGCAGGACCGGGAGTCTTTCCTGCTGGACTCCTGCAGGAAATGCTCTAATTTGGAGCAAGAGTTTCTTCTAAAAATTGCCCATATCCGTGACAAGTGATGCTGCTTTTTGCCCTTGGAGCTGTTTGTTTTAAATTAACTGTTACACAGATCAAACCTGATGAATTTCAAAGCTTTATGCGGGTTTGTTTGGTGAGGTTTTTTTCCCATGGAAGCACAAGTGTGGCAAATCTGTTTTGAAAAAGCCTTTGGGAGTTCAAGGGTTTGTTCTCCAAGTCAAATCCCTGCAGGTTAATGCTGGGACTTAAACTTAGGCTGACCCTATTTCCCTTTCCTTGTTGTTGGGAGCATCCCAGGCTTTTGGTGGGAGATGGATCACTGGGGGGCCATCACTCTTAATTACTTGGGAAAGCTGCAGCTTTTTGGAGGTGGGAAACAATAGGGAAGTGGGAAAATGAACAACTATGAGCGTTTGGGGAATGCAGTTCTATTGAAGGGAAAATGAGCTGGGTGCTATTAAAGAGTTTGACTGGAAATCTGTCTGAATAGGCTTGAATAACTGCAGCAAATAAAATAAAAACTAATAAAAAATGTTGTTTGTTTCCCTGCAGGGTCTCCTTATTACGACAATGTGCGTCCCCTCTCCTACCCAGACTCTGATGCTGTCCTGATCTGCTTTGACATCAGTCGGCCAGAAACTCTTGACAGTGTCCTAAAAAAGGCAAGTTTGGGGAAACTTTTGAGCACGAGACCGGTGGAGAAGCTTGTCTTGAAATGCCTGCAGAGTGGGGCTGTCCTACACTTTGTTTCTCTCAAATGCAGAGGTGGCAGCGCCTTGCAGGGCCAGACTTTGAGGTCATTTGTTTGGAAGGGGGGGGAATGAATTGAAAACAAAGCCTTGCTAATGGATGCTCAGGGCTGAAGGAAAGTCTCATTCCTGAGCCCTGAGACAGCAGGGAGGTGCTGAGGGTGGTGAGAGCTGCAGCGAGGGATTGTCTCACATGATGCTCCTGTAACAGCATTGGGAAACTTTGCCGTGTTTGAAGGTGGTTAGAAGGTGCCCGCCAAGGCTTTGGACTCTGGCCATGGCTTTACATAATTCCTCAGCCTGACATCACCAGGAGCCAGTGACAAATGCCTCTGGAAGCCACCAGCAGACCCAGCAGTGGCCTGGAGATACAGTCTCAGTGATTCAAGGTTCAGAGTCAGACTTTCCATGAGGGAAGACATTGAATTTTGATAATCGAGCTCTGTGTTCAAGGTGGTCCTGGTGCTCTCCTTGGTTGCTGAGCGTGACTCAACTTTGCACTGTTTTTAAGGCTTAATGACCTGAAGCTCCTCTTTTTTCTGTGCCTGGGGCCAGTGGTTCTTGTCTCCCTGGGATAGAGTGGCATGCAAGGCTCTGAATAGCCTACAGAAAATGCTCAAAAACTGTTCTCTCAGCTACAAGCTGTGCCTACACCCATCCAGCACGGTGTTTTTTCTGGCCCTGATAATGTTGGTTACTGTACTGGTGCTTGATTCTCTAAGAGATCTTTTTTAATATGCTTTTAAACCCAAATTCTGACCTTAAATTTGGGGGATTATCATCTACTGAGATTATGGTGTGAAATTTTTAGCTTTCTTGTGTTACCAGAATAACCTTGTAGAGGGTGAGAAGCGCGAGGAATCGCACGTGCTGTTCGAAGGGCTTTCTGATGGCTCACAGGCTGAACCTGTGACAGATCTGTGTGGTTTGGGGTGTGAGGGTGCCAATATTTAGCAGTGCTTATTTGGTGGGCGTACAGGACCTGTCTCTGTAACTCAGACTTGAGGGACCAAGAACGTGGTGACACCACATTTCATTGGTCCTGCCTGCCAATGTCTGGGTGGGAGAAGCAACAGCTCTGCAAACCTTTACTCATGTAGGTAAATAATCTCATTTCCTCTTGTTAGTAAGTCAGTGGAATTAATGAGTGTGTGAGATAGGTTTCATCCCTGACTGGCTTCTGCTGGAGCTGCTGCCTTCAGAAATCAGCTCCGAGGTAGAACTCTTATGTAAGAATATTTCCGTGGGGGATGTCAGGGCTTATTAAACTTCATCTTGTATCTGTTGCTGCTCTGGATTTTAAACATTCAGCTACGTGAGTGTAACAACAGCTTCACATTTTCCAGTGGAAAGGTGAAATCCAGGAGTTCTGCCCCAACACCAAGATGCTCTTGGTGGGCTGCAAGTCGGATCTGCGCACGGACGTCACCACGCTGGTGGAGCTCTCCAACCACAGGCAGACCCCCGTGTCCTACGACCAGGTGTGTGCCACGTCCTTCTCTGTACTTAGAGGTGGAGGAGAAACCTCTTTGCTGCCACTGTACCCGTCTTTAAAAGGGATTTCTCCCCCCATGCTGACATGAGGGCACGCTGGAAGGCAGAGGTGCTCTAGGAGCAGGTGGAGGTGGATCTGGGAGCAGTTGCAAATAAAGGCAAAGCCTGCCCAAGGATTGGAGGCAGCAGGACTTCCTGCAGGTCCACAAACACATCCTGGAATCATGGAATCACAGCTTTAAGCGTCCTAAGATTGCAGCTTTATTGGTTGCAAAGAATCTTTTGAATGAACTGTAAATAAACTGAGTTCATTCTGTCCCTGCAGAGGCCAAAAAGTAACTGAGGGCTGGCACATCCTGTTCACTTACTGGCACATTGGTAGAATTGCTGTCTTTCACTTGAGATTTGAATGTCACTTGTTTGATTTGAACATCAGGACAAGTATTTGCATGTGATCTGTCCCATTTAAAGCCCTGATACCTTCAAATACCTCTGAAGGCACCTTGTAGCCCCTCTGAAGGTGGCAGCAAAGCCAGGCAGCATCTTAATACTTGCAAGAGTTCTTCACTGCTGGGGAAGGGAGAAGTCTGGAGCTTTAGAGGATAGAGAAGCTGAGGTGAAAGGGAAAGGAATCAGGTCATGGAAGAGCAGGATTGGGAAAACTGGGCTCTGGGGTGAACTTGCCTTTATTACTCATAAGTATGTTATGCACCCGGCTGAATCACAGTGATGGTGTGAGATACAACCTGTGGGAGGGACTCATTCAGTGTCTTTATTCTGTGCCATCATCCAGGTTTTGATGTTTTATTCACAACCTGAGGTTTTCCAACCCACCAGCTCCTAATATGGCATTGCTAATGCTGCGCCTGCAGCATGTTTAAATTGAGAAATTGCAGTGCTTCAGTAAAATCACCAAGTCTCACCCCCTGAATGATCAAAGAGGGTGATCAGAAATCTGGTGTTTTGCCCTGCAGTTGGATTCACACCCAAGTGTCACAGCTCAGCCCGTGCCCCTGAGGAACAGGAGGCAGCTGAGACAAGTGGCTAAACCAGGAGCTATTCTTGGCATCCAGAGGGAAAACTGTGCATCTTCCAGGGAAGCCCATAATTCCTTCTGGACTCTACAAGCCAAAGCTTGGACTGACCAGTGTTTGGTACTTTTTGTGGCTGCCAATGCCTGGTGGCACAAAACAACCCAAGGCTCCTGTCCCGGGTCCTCTGGCGTCAAGACACGGCTTAATCTTACATTCCCTCCCCTGGCTAAGCCAACATGGGATCAGAGAGCTTAGTGGGGCTTTGCCATGGCTCTGAACTTCACGAGGAGGAAGCACTGGGAGGATAAAGGCATGGTGGTGACACCCTCCTCCGGTGTGTTAGCCCTGTGAGCTACACCTGAGCAAACATTGCTGAGGCTCCACGGCGTAGGCTGGTAGGAGTTGAGATGTTTAACTGTGGGGAGGGCTTGTCCTACAAGCCAATACTCCTTTAGCAACCACTCCCACTTAGAATTGATAAGGTGGCTGCATCACTGCAGGGTAAATAGTGGGGACTGACAACTGGGTTTGAAGGGACTGGTGCCATCAGCCTGGCAAAGCAAAGAGGAGGGGTTGGACCAGCCCGTGCCCACGAATTTGTGAGCAGTGGCACGCCGAGGATGTGGTTGGGTTTCATAACTTCACAAAAGATTCATCCCCCAGAAGTGAAATTCCATCGAAACAACCCCATTTTTTTCACATAATGCTGTATTGTGTCCCAGTAGCAAAAGCCACAACAGGATATTGGGTCATTGTCATCTGTCGGAGTCACGTGTTGTTTTCCTCGTGCTGCTGGAACAAACATCCCTGCTTTGACTTCTAGTGCCCTTAAACTCAAAAAAGAAGGGCTCCTTTAAGCCCCAGTGTCCTTTTTTCCTTCTTTCCCCTGAACTATCCCCAAGCCAGCAGCCCACAGCACATTGCCCTCTGAACTTCGCTCCCTTGGTGGAGCTGCAACACCAGCCCTGCTCCAGGTCAGGGGCAGCTGGTTGTTGCTTAAGGCCCAGAATCCACTTTTTTTTTTTTTTGGAGTCAGGCTTAAATCTGGAAGCTGCCAGCTCCAGGCCTTTCCGTGGCTTCCAGTTAAGGTGAAATTGCTCCATAGGCCCCGCTAAGATCTTGTGGCTCTTTGCAGTTGTTTGCAAGTCACTGAGCTTGTCTCCTCTTTCAATATCTGTTTATCAGCCCAGGACAGAATGGCTGGATACTTGTTTGACTCCTCCTGGGAACCAAACTGTTTATTTGGCAAAATCAGCTGCTGCCTGTAGTGCTGGAGCTTTAGCTTTGGCTTTCGACAGAAAAACCCCCAGCGCCCAAGAGGAATTGTGAGCTTTGCTTTGGCTCCCTCGGAAAGTTCCTATTGATCACACGTTGTGTTTTTTGTTGTCTTGTTTTCCCCTTAGGGTGCAAATATGGCCAAGCAGATTGGAGCAGCCACGTACATCGAATGCTCAGCCTTGCAGTCGGAGAACAGCGTCAGAGACATTTTCCACGTCGCCACCTTGGCGTGTGTGAACAAAACGAACAAAAACGTGAAACGGAACAAATCGCAGAGGGCAACAAAGAGGATCTCACACATGCCCGGCAGGCCAGAACTGTCCACGGTGGCCACGGACTTGAGAAAGGACAAAGCAAAGAGTTGCACGGTGATGTGAAGGACCTTGGATTTTCCTGGAGGAGGGAGAGAGAGCGGCCAGGAGGGGTTGGAGGCTCAATGAAGTACAAAAAGCCACGTGGTGTTTAATGAGGGGCTTCTGCCAGTGCTTTAATGGAGACTTGGCCTGGTGGGTGAGACTGTTCTTGGCTCTGACCGAGGTGGCATCAGGAAATGACGCGTTGAAGAAAATGCCAAAAAAAGCAAAATAATAAAAGGGAAAAAAGTTGCCTGAATGTGCTGAGAGAAGAGTGAATGGGAAAATAACACTGCAAAGGAGAGATGTCGTGGACAGTGCTGGTTTTGTTTCTTGATGCTCTGCTCCTGGATGCTACTACTTTGATTTCATTAAAATAATACTTTAATGGGTTGGTTTTTTTAATGAAGACGTTATTAATGTGCCCTTCTCATTAAGGAACTTATCCCTGTGACCTTCTAGTTGGTTTTCCAAAGGATATGATCTAATTTTTCTAGTAGCTCATTGTGAAAATGGAGAGGATACCGAGGCTTGTGTGTCACCCGGAGGAAGACACTGCTTGGGAGAAGTCTGGAGTTCTGCATGATCCCCCTTTGAGCGCGTTGGGGACGAAGACACCTGTTTGAGGGTTCCCAGTGTTACAGGTGGAAGTGAAAGGGATGGAATTTTGGGGCGTGGGGGCAAAGCTCCTGCCCCGTGGCAGGACTCTGCCTCGCCGTTCCTCGTTGTGGTCGTGGTGTGGAAGTGGAAGTGGCCTCCAGTTCTGGTGTTCCGTGTGGGTCCGTTGCTGTAGGTTCCAGTGCGAGGTGCTAAGAGCTGTGATGACAAATGATCCTTGGTTTTTTACAACCAGGAGAATTCCTTAAAGCCTTACTGCCCACCTGGGGAAGCTTCCCCAGCCTCCCGTGCTCCTGCCAGGAGCTGGAGAGCCAGGGGGATCCCGGGAGAAGTGCTGTTGTGGGATGTGGTTGCTAAAAAAAAAAATCCCCCAAAAATCTGCAAATGAGCCAGCAGAGCCAGGGTGTCTTTCGTGATGCTCTTTATTTTGGGGGGCAGCCATCTCTCACTGCAGATGGTGAGGAAATGGGGTCTGAAGAACTGTGAGGCCTTAAGGGGTCCCCAGTGGAAACTGGATACTGCCCTGAGTCTTTAAAACGATTCCCCCCAAGTATCCAGACACCGATCCTGGAACACGGGTGAACCGGTTAAGGCAAATTCCTTTTTGCTTACTGTTGTTCCGCTAAATAAATCAGCCTCGAGAATTGGTTTGCGACTCCCTGGCCCCCCGAAGTCCTGTCCAAGGAGGAGACTGTAAGCTCTGCCCGGTGGGCTCGTTGCTTGTGGAGGACAAGCATTTCATTGCCAAGGGTGATGCTTCATTTTTGAAGTGTTAAAGCTGCGTTCACTTGCGCCAAGGTGAAGGTTTGCCATGAGTAACTCGCGATTAAAACTCAGTTCTCTGTGTTCCTGGCACTTTGTCTCAGCTGAGAAAAGGAGAATAAAACGCTCCCATTCTGGTTATTTCCCACAGAAGGACGTTTTTACCACCACCATAAGCTTTTAACTGATGCAACAGTGCTTAGGGCAGTATTACAAAATAGCTGGTAAGTGCTTCTTTCTGTATTTAAATATTGTGGAAAAATAAGTTATAACTGTTATAAAGCAGGACATTCATTACTTTTTTTTTTAAATTGTTGAAGTCACTTTGTATGTTTGGTTAATGTTTCTGCAGTATTTATTAAAATACCATTTTTTTCCTTTGAATTAAAAAAAAAGAAATTGCCTCCTGGTGGAAACGGCCTTTGTGTGGTATTTCATTAATATTTGTGTGTTTTGGGCATAATTGTGCTGTTCTGCAGGCTGGGAAGGGGGATGTGGGGATGTGATTTGAGTGGGAATCGTTCTTCCCTGGAACAGCCTTTTGGGCTCTTGCACATTGTATTTTAAGGTGTAGTGTGGGTTACTTATCCAAGTTATTTCCTGGGAATGCCAGAGGAAGAGGAGACTGGAGCACAAAAACAAGGGTGCTTTGCTTCGCTTTGCCTCTCTAAAGCTGAATTTTAAGAGGTTTTACATGTTCAGGCGGTTCTGTGAGTTCACCAAAGACTCATTCCCAGCCAGGGGAGGTGCCTGTTGTCTGTCACCACTGGGACATGGTGGATGCGGTTGGAAGTTGAGGCAGGAGAGCTTCCCAGGGTCTCCCTTTTGGGTCTTCTCTGCATCTCTCAAGTCAGGCAGAAACCCCAGCAGTTGTTTCTCTCACCAGTTCCTGTGACCACCTGATGTTTCTGCTGGCCAGGCAGGTTTGTAGATGCTGCAATTCCGTGAGTGAGGGCTTGATTGTCCTCATACCTCAAAGCCTCCCTTGTCTTTGACATCCGGATGTGTCTTGTTCCAGCCTTTGGTCGTTCCATCAAGTGACTCTGTGTGTGTCAGACTGATGGGCTCCTGATTACTGAGTTTAAATACACCTTGTAGGTCACTGGTCCAGAACTGAGTCACCGACAGATGGACTCCTCCTTCCTCCTTCAGTGACTTGGAATCTCTGTCCGTGAAGGGTGTTCCCAGTTAATATTTAACCAGCTCTGTGGTTCCTCTCAGCGCTCTTGTAGGTTTTTGGCATCTTCATCAGCACTCCAAGTGCTGGAGGAGCAGCTGGGCCACTGTTTCTACCAGCAGTGCTTTGCCTTCATCCTCAGCTTCATCCTAGCCCTCGTGGTCCCACGTCACCGAGTTCTTGGTGGTTTTCCTGGCATCTGGCCACGGCACAGCTGGTGTTTGTTCACACTTGGTGGAGCAACATGGCCATGCATGTTCTGCCTGACCTACAAACCTTCTCCTGGGGTTTGCAGATCCTCAGCAGTTCCTCTTTTCTCTCTTCTAACCTGATCTGCTGCTTCCTGGGTCTTGGTGAGGCTGAGGAGAGTAGGTTAGGACAAGGAAACACCCCCTTGGAAGCCTCAGTTTTACTCTTGAGACCCCCCCCAGAGTTTGTAATGAATTTTTGGCATGTTTGATGTGCATGGCCTTGGTTTCACATCACTCCTACACCCAGGTGTGGTGTGTCACAGGGAAGGTGGGGTGTCTTGGGAAGGTACAGTTAAATGCACTCTGAGACCATGCTTAGAGTCCTCCAGCAAGGAGAGAAACCCCCGTTTTCAATTAAACACTGTTAATCACTGCCCTCCTTTAATTCCACCAGCTCAGTCCTCCTCAATTTCACTCCAAAGGGATGAAAGATGGAAATGTCTTGATTTATCTCCATTTTTCTTTTAAAAAAAGAAAGCTGGTCATTCTGTCTACAGCCCTGCCAAGGTTTCTTTTTCTCTTCCTGCTCCCAGTTTTACCACGTCCTTCAGGCCAGAACCACCAGTTTTGTTGTTGACATGAAACCTTTCTTGCCAGCTGTGGCCAGTGGCGGTTCCTCCTCTGAGCAGGAGGAAGGCCCAGAGGGAGAACCTGGGCTGGTGTGACACGTGCAGGAGGAGCACAGTTGGATTTTGGTGGCAGTAAGATGGTCTCCAGCTCTGCTGAGATGATCCACAGCTCTCTGGTTACAAGGGGTGAATCGGAAGCGTCTCCGCTTGCGGGCTGGGCTTGGTCAGATGTTTTCCCTTCAGCACCATTTGATCCCTGGAAAACAACTTTGGCAGGTGGCCACGGCTGGGTCGCCTTCCAAAAAGCTCTTGACTTGTGCAACGTCTCCTCTTGGCTCTGTTGCGACCCCACCGAGTTGCGCAACCCCTTACGGTAATCGCGGCGCCTTCCCGAACCTCATCCCTGGGCACATCCCGGGGGATCCCCAGGAGAGCCGTGTTCCTACACCAGGTGGGCTGGCCTCTGGCGCAGGAATAGAGCCGGTAGCGTCCCCACGGTGCCGAGGACGTGGCGCTTGGCACCTCCTCGCTTGGCAGGGCGTTTGTCACCCCCGCGTGATCCTTCGGGGCCAGCAGGGGAGGGGGTGGGTGACAACACCGAGCTGAACCTGGGGGAGCTGTGCTGCTTGGTGGGTATTTCTGGCTGTTCCCACCCACGCTGGGAGCTCCTCAAAGCTCGACACGGTCACGGTGGGACTCTGGGGCACGGCTCAGTCTGGTGGTGCCGGATCTCCAGGCAGGACCTGCCTCGGGGGCTGGTGCAAGAAGGAAGAAGAGCCCAAGGAGGGGACTGAGGTCGTTCCTCCTCCCTTGGACTGGCTGTCGTGGCTGATCTGCGGAGAGAAACGAGGAGAGCTTTGGCTCCTGAGGAGTTTGATGTTGTCAATATGGCATTTTGTTGCCTAATCCTCAGGCAGCGGCGCTGGCCCTCCTCGGGGAGGGATTACTGGCTGCAAAGCAAGTAATTAGTACTTCTCAGATCGTTGCGTTTCTTCCTACCAAACTCCTTGCTCAGAACAAAAGATTTATGAACCTTTCTTTCCCAGGGATTCTCCATCTCACTTCGCTCTCGTGCTCACTAAGCCTTCCTCCAAAAGCCACCGAGAGGCTGGAGTTGCAGCAGAGCTGCAGTCCCTGGGCTGCAGCAGCAGCTGTTGTTGGTTTGTAAGCTCAAACAGAGTCTTTTTTTATGTTTTTTTATGTTTTCCTGATGCTTGTCCAGCTTCTTCATCCTCCCAGGAGGCTCTGAAATGTCCCAAATGACCCTGGACCGTGTTGAACCCCGGTGAGGGGGTGACAGGGACCGAACTCCTGCCACAAGAACCTTGTTGTTGTTGTTCTCTGCCAAGGAGTGATGTTCTACCAAGTGTCTCTCCTTTTTTTTTTTTTTTTAATCCTCCCTAAATTAGCTTGGAGGATTGGGGATGAGCAGCAACCTGAGGAGGGAGGAAAGGTCTCATGGAATTTTCCAAAGGATCTGTGAACGAGGAAGTTTTCCTGCAGCTGCCAAATGGGGAAGTGGGTTTTTAGCCCACAGACTCCACACCTGACAGAAGGACTAATCCTGCCAGCTCCAGCTCTTCCCTGTTAGTTTTACACACCGTGGGCCAAATTCCGGGAAATTCTCCCAAATCTTTTTCTCTTGCAATTTGCTGTTGAGATTGGTAAGAACTTGCCTGTGTTTAATTCATGGAAAAGCTGTGAAAGGGGATGAATCCCCTTTGTGCAGCACGGACACATCCCAGCTGTGCCCTGGTGACTTCTCCTGGTCCAGGAGGTGACAACAACACAAGGATCCCATGGGAATGAGGAGAGAGGCTGAGCAAAGCCCCCCCAGCCAGCCTGGAACCCCCTGTGGGAATCCCACAGCTCCTCACCCAGAAGAGGAGACATCACCTGGTTAAACCACATTGCTGGGGTCCTGCAGCCTCTGGCTGGGGGTGGGAACAGCCCCCCTGGGGCCGTTCTGAGCCTCCACTTTGAGATGGAAGTAGCTATTTCACACATTTTACTAGGAAATATAAAATATGGGAGGAGGGGGGTATCAATAACCCGCTGCAGTGTGCTCATGCTGTGCTCTCATGAAATAAAGGGGGGTTTCAGTGTCTCTGCAGTGAAATAATGGCCATATTATTTAATATTATTAAAAAAGCACAAGTGGGGAGTCAAGCTGTGGCCCCTGGTAGCCCGTGAGTAGCAGATGAAGGACTTTGGGCCTGTGTACGTGGCCTCTGCCAGGGACACCTGGCTTTTTTTAGGGGAAAGCCCAAAGAAAAGCTTCATTCCCAGAACAAGAAGCCTTGGCTTCAGCAAACACCCAATTTCGAGGAGCAGAAGAATAACTAAACGCTGTGGATGGCTCCGAGGTGTCACCCCAGGGCTGGGATTCAGGGCAGCCAGGCCAGCAAATGGCACTGGTGGTCCCAGGGGTGCCCTGGGGTGTCACCCGCCAGCACCAAGTGTGTTGTCACCATGACAAATAAGCAGTGAACAGGGGCTGAGCACCCTGGGGCACCTTCAGCTGCTGCTTGAGGAGTTATGACAGGTCCTCGTGTGACCTCAGTGCTGGGGACAACGTGGTGACGGCCACAAAGGGACTGGGCAAGGGAAAAGGGGATGTGGCAGCAAAGGAGCTGAATCTCAACTTCTTTCCTACTTTTCTCTCCTCCTTTTTCCAACCTTTTTTCCCTCACACAGCTGCGGGGACCACCCTGTGCCTCCATGCCCTGATCCAGAGCGCCGGGAATGCGTTCCCCTCCTCGGGAATGTGCTGATGGCATGAGCCGCACAACCTTTCCAGCATGGGCAGAGAACAAAAGCAGATTGTGGGGCTACAGGGCATTTTCTGCCCCCAAAAAGGGACCTCCCAAAGTCAGGGGAGGACTATGAGCTGTAGGTGGCTCTGCGAGTTTCAAGTTACCCAGAGCAGAGCCATTAACCTTCTCCTGGCTGTAATGACTGCAAATGAGATTCAAGACTTGCCTTAAACCAGACGGTGAGTCATTTATTCTATAGCATGTCTAGTGCTCAGGGAAATCTCTTCCCTGTGCCCCTGCCAGCTCTGGTGACTAATGCTGGCTGGGACAGTGACGTGGGGATGGGGGCACTGCCCTTTGCACTGCAGCACTCTGAGCTCACCCTCTCCTTGCTGGCATGAGGTTCGATTGGTGTTTTGGTGCTCTTTGTCCTGCTTGTTTGCCCTGATTCCCAGCAGGGAGCTGCCAGGATGGATGGGCAGCACTGCACGGGGCATCTCAGCCATGGGAAACCCTTCTCCTGCCCAGAGAAGCTGTGGCTGCCCCTGGATCCCTGGGAGTGTCCAAGGCCAGGTTGGATGGGGCTTGGAGCAACCTGGGCTGGTGGGAGGTGTCCCTGCCCATGGCAAGGGTGGCACTGGATGGGCTTTAAGGTCCCAAACCATTCAATGGTTGCAAAATGCCCTTTCTCCACCCCCATTTCTGTAGCTTTAGCCACCCTGATAAACTGGGAGCAGCGCCTCGTGCAAGCACACAGGGATGCGCTTCTGCACCTAAATTTGGGGGAACGCTGATGACCTTCACCCTGCTCTCTGCACACCCCCCCAAACCACCGAGCTCTCACACATCCCATCTCCCCAGGACCCTTTGTCCAGTGTTGACAAAAGAAATACCATCCCAAAGCACCGCAGCTTGCTGCCCAAAGGGCCGTGCCGACGGAAGGATGCTCTGGTGGGCTTTTGTTGCCCTCCTCCCTTTGTCCCTTCCTCCTGCAATTCCCACTCCGGTGACCCTGGGCTGCGCAGGCAGCTCTGTGCTGGCTGCTCCGGGTCCTTTCCAGTTCCAAACAGGTCGTGGCTCGAGCAGTGGAGGGGCCATCCGAGCGATTTCCCTGAGATTTGGGGATGCCGAGGGTGGGGTTTGGTGCCTTTGCGGAGCTCTGTGCGGTGGGGGCTGCGGGAGGGCAGGGATGTGTGTGTGCCCCTCTCTGCTCCCAGCCACTGGGAGGGGGTTGTGGGGGCACTGCCAGGGGAGCCCAGAAGGCTCCTGTGGTGTCAGCAGCATTCATGTGCAAAGCAGGAGCCAGGGCAGCGCGTTAGCTCCGAGCTGGAACCGCTCTTGCAGGCGAGGCCAGACTTTTCAGGGATGCTGCACACTCGAAGCTTGGTTATTAGTTCCAAATGCTGCAGGAGCATCTGCTCTCAACTAGCTAGAAATCATGTTTAATAACAAGAAAACCTACTCCAGCCAAATCCCTGTCGGGAGGGCTTTAGCCCGAACAAAGGGCCCCACCACCCCTGATTTCCATAACAGATGTAGCATGTGATGCATGACAGCCCCGCGCAGTGGAACTCCTTTATTCCCCACGTCTCCATCTGCAAGGACCGGGCCTTTCATTTTATTAATTACTCTGGTGTGCCCGGCACGGCTTTGTGTGGCTGCGGGAGGAAGGACTTGTGTTTCATGCTACAATGCCCATGGTAATGGCTTGGGTTGTTGCTTCACTTTTTTCTCCCCTCCCCGCCTTTTCTAAATTTAGTGTTAAAGGTCATTTATCCCTCCCCTTTTCCATTTCTCTGCATATGGCAACCTGGGGAAAATACCAGCGGCGCCTTGCGGTGCCAACCCTTCCCCGTGAGGCAGGGCTGGCACTGGGCACCCCCAGGAGCCAACAGGCATCTCCTCCGTGCCAGCCTGGGGATGATGCTCAGCCAGCTCCCTCAGGCCGCCTTTTCTGGTCTATCCTCAAACCCCCCCCAAGCTGCCAGTTCACAGTTTTCAAACCCTGGCAGTGTCCAAGGCCGGGTTGGAGCAACCTCGGATAGTGGAAGGTGTCCCTGCCCATGAAATAGATGATCTTTAAGAATCTTCCCAAGCCAAGCCATTCCATGATTTTAGGATTTGCACACCCTCTCGGTGCCCTCATTTGGCTCAGCAGTCCTGGGCACAGAGCACCAGAGGATGTCCCCAACCCGTGGTGCCATCCTGCCTTCTACCCATGGGGCTCCCTGGATCCCAATTCAGTGGCAGGAGGTGGAACGAGCTGAAATTTAAGGTGCCTTCCAACCCAAACTTTAAAAGGTTGTTGACATTCTGACACAAAACCTCAACCCTGCCCACTCGGAGTGTTTTTCCTCCTCCGGATCGAGTCCGGTCCACTTTGCCGTGGGAATTTTGGGGCAGGGTACCCGCTCTCTCCCTGGTGCTCCCTGCTGCTTCCCATGGACGCCCCACGTGCCACCCCAGGTCTCCACGACCCACCCCCACACACAGCCCATTCCTAGCCCATGAATTCCATCCTGTTTCTGCTGCTCAGGTCACTCACACGAGGTATTTTGCTCCTCCTCCGTGCCTGATTTCTCTCCCTGCCAGATTTCCACGGCCGCCTCCCACGATTCCCATCGAGGCCGCCCTTAATCCCGTTTTCCCATCTTTTTGCTTTTTTTCCCCCCAATATATTTTTGTTCACCATGACTACGGCTCTGAGCCGTCACTTTTTGAAACCCTCGCTGGAGGTTTGAGCGTGAGATTTTGTGCTCCACGACTGGATCCTTTCCAGTCTTTTCAAGGCATTTTCAAGATGTTCACGTTTCCAGCACTCAGGGATATTAAAAGTCACTTTTTCTTTTTCCTTCCCCCCCCCCCCCAAGTATATTTAATGGTAGAAATGGAAGAGGAGAATCTCAGAATAACTTTGCAGGGATCATGTGTGCAGTTTATATTTGCAGGATATATCCAATTTTAATCACAATTCTGGTTCTATCTCTCTCAGCACGGGTTCAGTGGGACATGGAGAGGGGTCCATCCTGCTCCCCCTCCCTGATGCCCAGCAGCACCATCTCCAGCTCTTTCGGGTGATGGAGAATGTCCAAGGAAGGGCAATGGAGCTGGGGAAAAAGGTCTGGAGCACAAGGAGTGGCTGAGGGACCCTTTTATGTATTTATTTCTTTTTAAGATGGGATCTTATACTTATTTGTGATAGATCTATAGCTGTATATACATATAAAATGCAATATATCTGTGTATATACATATCAAATGCAATATATCTACCCGAGGAAGGCTCTTCAGCATCCCAGGAAGACAACAGTCCTGGAATTTACACCCCTGAAACCCACCAAATGAGAGCAAGGGAAAGAAATTCCCATACTCTGGGGCACCGCAAAAGGAGCGGAGCACAAATCTGAGGAATTCCCATTTTAACAACTCATTTCTGTGCCCAAGTCTCCCGGCACGGCGAAGGCCACGAGGGTTTCGCTGGGATATAACTCAGGCCTGTCCAAGTGCTGGGATGATTCCCCCAGAACCACTTGATTTTTTCCCAGCTGGAGGGATGGGAAAGCCATGGAGTGCCGGGGAGTTTCCAGGCAGACCACCCCGGAGCACGGAGGAGTGCCCAGCCCTCTGCTGATGATCCCACCAGGCCCGTGGCAGCTCTGTGAGCGCTTGAGCAGAGCCTTCCTAAGGCAGGGAGCCACTGAGTTCTCCCGAAGTTTCAGAACTGCAGGATTCCTTGGAAACTTTTCATGGTTTAAAGCATCCTCTCCGTTTCGTTGTGCAGTGGAGAGTGGTCACAGAGCCCCCGGCCGAATTCCTGAGGGGCAGAGGCCGGAGCTGACAGTAACTCAGGGGATGAGGTTCTGCAAGGAATTAGTCCGCAGAAATTCCTGTTTTTCCAGGGAGAAAGAAAATAAGAACGGAAGGGAAAAAAAACCCTAGCGAAGCCCCACAAAAGATCAACCTTAGAAACGGAATTTGAGGGTTTTTTCTAGACCTTTCCCTCTGAGCAGAGGCTCCCAATTTGCATCAGCAGCTTGCAGAGGGAATTTCCCCCACCAGGATTTGTCCTGCCCGGGAGACCTGCTGCTTCCAACAGAGGGATCTCCTTCCAGGCTTCTTCCAGGGCTTGGAGCACCCTGGGCTATGGAAGGTGTCCCTGCCCCTGGCAGGGGTGGCACTGGATAATCTTCAATGTCCCTTCCAAGCCGTGACCCTGAAGGGGCGTTGGTGCCATTTGTTGGCAGACAAATATGCCATTTGTTGTTCCAGCTTGACCAGTGTGACCCACCCACGTGGGCTTCTGTGCCAGGGGGTGCTGGGGGCGAGACGGGAACGCGACTTGCCCGAAATGCCCACCCTGAGGGAAGGCTCGTGAGAATATTTTTGCCTTTCCCCAGGGCTCTCTGGTAACCTGAGAGCATCCCCAGTGCCAGCGCCGAAGGTATGGAAGGCGTGAGGGAGCCTTTGGAATAAATCCAGCCTGTCCGTGTATCCCGCACGTGTGCTGGGAACTGGAACAGCCTTTGCCAAAGGAGCTCCTTCCCCTTTCTCCAGCTCCTGTGGCACCCCTGGGGTGGCTCTGTGCCACCAGCACCGCGGAGCAAAAGGAGGGATTTATTTTCCCAAACTATTTTGCAGAGATCCTTGTGATTGCTGGTGTTTGTTATACTCTGGGTGTTTTCCCTGTGGATTTGTAGCATCGGAGGCAAATCGGCTGCGCCGGAGACGAAGAACTGAAGGGCAGGTTGGGCAGGTCCCTTCCAGCAGGGGTGGGAGCGGAGCCGGAGGATGGTTTGGGATGTGGGACGGGCTGAGGAGCACTGAGATAAATCAGAGCCAGTTCCCCCACTCTCTGTAATCTGTTTGGAGGAGCTGCTGAGATGGGCCTTTTCCTGAGGCCCTGATTCAAGCAAAAAGATAAAAGCTGATTCTGTGCAATGGTTGTTCCCCAATTAATCATCCGTGATTTTCCAGCAACTCCTTTCCATTTCATGTTTCTGCTGTAGGAGCAAAAAGGGAAAGCAAGGCCTGGCTTTAAACCTAAAACTGAGCACTGGGGGCACGTGGCTTCATCCTTCCTGCTGCTAAAGGGGCACCAAACCGTCCCCCTAATCCAGTGGCAAGCCTGGACACGGCCCTGGGACGGGGGAGAGACACAACCCCACCCTGGACAGCCTTGGGATGGAAGGCAAGAGCAGCCCATGCGCAGGTGCCAGCGGGTCCCATGGCACATCTTGGCTCACTTCTATGGGCTCACGGAGCTTTAATCCCCGTGAAATTCCCGAAGATTTTTTTAGCAGGGGTCTAGTGTCATGACAACCCGTGCCACGAGCACGCAGCGAGCCGGGGCTGGAGTGGCTTTGGTGACAAAACTTCGCGGAGCACATTCGGTGGGTGAGACCCAGCGCCTGGCACGGCCCTGCCTCCCTCCCTCTGTCCCTTCTCCGGCAGAGAGGGAGGAAAACAGCACGTTTCCCTGAAGACAGATGGTTGCTTTCTTCGATTCCTATTTAGAAAAGCCTCTGTTTAACATTCCCGGCAGATGAGGCTGGCATTTCCCCATGACTCATCTCCCCAAGATTAAACACCAGCCGCCGGCTCGGGCGGCTCCGCGGGGAGCAGATGCGGGAAGCGGGTGGTCCCCACCCGGGGATGGATGGATGGATGGATGGATGAAAAGGCAGGGTTGCGGCTGGTGGGTGCTGCTTGGCCTGGGTGCACAGGGCAGCAGGAGCTCCAGGGAAAGCCCCTCCGGATGCCTGGAGGTGGAGGGAAGGGAAGGTGTTGAAATAGGAGAATGCGCTGAAACAGGAGGATGCTCTGAAATAGGAGAAAGCATTAAACTGGAAAAATGGAAATAGGAGAATATATTGAAATAGGAAAATACATTGAAATAGGCAGATGTACGAATAAGGAATAAATGTGAGGGGGTTTGGGTTCAGGTGGTAAAGCAGAGGTTCCACCCCGTGGCAGGGGGTGGAACAAGAGGAGCTTTAAGGTCCCTTCCAACCCAAACCAGCCTTGGATTCTGGGATTCTATGAGGCTGCCTTGATGAGCCTTGGGAATAACACCGAGCAATTCCTTTTTTTCCCCTGTGATGCAGAAGATAAGGAGGGTTTCTAAAGGTGTCTCTCACTTCAGAGGTGTCCAACACTGTTTTTCCAGAGCCAGCTACTCCCAACCTGAGCTGGAGCACCGGGATCAAAGGCCAGTGTTTGCCATCAAACAGGATTAGGTCATTGCTTGGTTTGACTCAGAATAAACCCCAGCACTGCCGGGCTTTCTGTTTGATGATAGAAACACACCTCGTGGATTTTATAATCCCCCATGTCCTGACATCTTCACAGAAATGCATCTCCAGGACTCCCAAAGCAGGGACGTGGTGGTCAAACAGCTCCCAGGCTGGAGCTTTCCCTGGGAACAGCAGCCCTAAGCCAGGCTTAGCCTCTGGAGCAGCATCCCCTCTCTCCACACTTGCCTTAGGAATTCTTCCAATCCGGCAGGGGAGTCTCTAAGGGTTTGGAGTTTATTTTGGAGTTGTGTATCTTCATGCATTAACCATGTGACTTAAACTGTTTGGATGCTGCTAAGTCAGTTGTTAAATGAGAGTTTTAAATTAGAACTGAGAAGTGTAATTACACTTGCAGATCTGAATCTCCGCAGCAAGTTTAATGGGCAGATGTCGGGCAGGGGAAGGGCTGTGCACGGCCACGGTGCAGCTGGCTCTGGAAGCTCCAGAATGAGTTCATCCTTATTTTCCTTAGCACTAAAGCAGGGAAAAGCCATTTTTCTCCCTGCTGCAAGAGGTGGTGTCCACTCGAGTCCAGAGCTAAGCTGGGGAGCCCAGCTGTCTTAACAGGGACCCCTGTTTATGGTCTGGGAGGGTGAGGAGTGACATGGTTCAATCGACGACCTAATAAATGAACTAATGACCCAATAACACAGCTGAAATTAAAACCTGCTTTATGCTGCTCTCTCTGGCACTGTGTGTTTCCCTTCGCACGAGACCTGCAGCCAATTTTTCTGATGATTTTCCCAAGCAGAGGTGGGGAAAGAGCTTCTCCAACACGCTGGAATTAACGGTGGGCTCTATTTCACAGGGATGTATGTGGGGCTCAGCAGAGCTGTAAAGGAAGAGTAGACCGTATTCATCTCTGTGTTTACTCATAGTTTGTTAAAAAATCAACATTTCTGGGGCAGCCTGGTTGTCTCTATCCCCCCCAGCCCTGGCTTTGCTGTGTGTGGCCGTGTCCCTGCAGCAGCCACTGTATGCATTTGGGAAAACCAGACCCTACACAGAAAAGCATTTCCTTAAACATCCCTTTGCCAGGCACCGTGTGGTTATAAATCAGCAGAGGGGCTGGGGCTCTGCTTCCACCAGCCTCCCAGAGCCATTCCAAGCCTTCAGGGACGCAAACAGATAATGCACGGAGGGAAAACAGCCCCGTGGCTTTCTGCCTCCAGACTTAATTTACTCCTGCCTCCTTCATTAGTGGTGCTGGAGGATGCTCTTCCCTGCCTGTTCCTGCATGGCACGGCCCACAGGAGCATCCCTCCTGCCCTGCTGCTGCAGGAAACAGGGATAAATCAACCTCCTCCTGTTGTGTGACCGGACTGTCACCCAGCGCTGAGCAGCCTTTGAGCCGGCCACAATCAACATTTCCAGGAAAGAACTCCGCTTTTCTCCTCTTCTTTATTGCCCTTTATGCCCAGATTATCTTGTGTGCCAGGATTAGAGAGGAGAGAGACGTTTGGCTGTCAGAGCTCAGCTTTGCAGAGGGCTTTGGCAAAGCAGGGGGGGATGAGCGTGGAGCTGAGTTAGAGCTTGGCCTGGCTCTGCAGCCTAAAAGCAAGCCAAGAGCGTGGATTTGGGAGAGGATGCATGGGAAGGTCCACTGTGGCCCTGGGAAAAGGGCCAGCAGGTGCTTTGCCATGGCTTTGCCTCTTCCTTCCTGCTGGGCCTGCAGCAAAAACCCGGCTTTAATCACCTCACAGAGGATCAGAGACTCACAGAACGGTTTGGGTTGGAAGGGACCTTCAAAGGTCCTTTAGTCCAACCCTCTGCCATGGGCAGGGACACTTTCCACCAGGCCAGGCTGCTCCAAGCCCCGTCCAACAACCGTCATAGAACGCGGGATGACACCAGGGGATCACAGCCAGGGCTCATCCATCATCCTCGTTCACTACACGGGAGTCACAGCTACTGATGAATGGGCAGCAGCTGGCCTGGGAGGGGAGAAAAAGAGGGAAAAAAAGAAGCTTTGCTAAAAAAAAATCCCCCCCAAGTTGTGCCGTCCTGCTGTTGCTGTTGGAGCGAGATGAGCTCGGCAGTTTGCCCACGGCAGGGGCAGCAGGGGCTGCTCAGGGGCATTGTCTGTGCTGTCTGCAGCTCCTTGCAGCCTGGGAGAACCATCCCTGGGGGAAACACGGTGCACACAGAAACAGGGGGATGCTCCAGAGCTGGAGCACCTCGGCAAGGATGAAGGCGAGGGTGGTGTGCCCCAAAACGGGGTGGCTTGAGGACAAGAGGTGGCACAGCCGGTGTGAGAAGGGCACAAGAACAGCTTGGCTCCCCCTGGTACCCTCCAAGTGCCTGGTGCATCCCCATGGACCCCATACCCAACAGGTACGGATGTTTTTTACATGTATGAGTGTTTCAGGAAATGCCAGAAGGATTTTTAAAAGCATTTCTTTGGAAAAGACCTTTCCTTGGTGATTCCCACCCTGGCTGCACTCCCGGAGAGCGCTGACATGGGCAGGGACAACATACACACCTTCCAGGACCCCCTCTCTGTTCCCATCCTGGTCAGAAAAGTGCAGGGACCAGGCAGAACCCTGCTGGTCTCATCCTGGGTTTCCAGAGCTCACCATGCCACGATTGAATCCATGGTTATTATGGGAAAGCCTGAGCTAAAGTAGTTTTTAACTGGTTTTTTTTTCAATGTAGCCTAGCATTTGGAAACAGGAGCTGGTGGGCATCTCCATCTCTTCCCAGCAGGAAGGAAGATGCTGCGAACTCCCAACTCACTGTTAATCGTCCAAAGACAGGAAATAAAATTGCGGTGGGATGTTGGGATCATGTCTGGAGCAGCGGCCCAGAGGTGTGGGGTCCTGCACAGCCCCACAACAGAGCAGCTGTGGCTGCCCCCGGATCCTTGGAAGTGTCCCAGGCCAGGTTGGACAGGGCTTGGATCCACCTGGGCTAGTGGAAGGTGTCCCTGCCCATGGCAGAGGGCTGGAATTAGTTGGTCTTTAGGGTTCTTTCCATGATTCGTTGTTTCTTACAGAGGCCACCAGTGCCATATGGACCTTTAGAAATTCCCCAGGGACGAGCACCTTTGCAGTGCCCCACTTGTTCTGTTTAGGAAGCAGGACAGAAAGACCCTGCCTGCCTCCCACGTCCCCTGCTTCCTTGGCCTCTGTGGGAATGTGGGATGTGCTGGGTTTGGGAGCTGCCTCCCAGAGCACTGGCCAAGGGAAATGTTTTACTTGACTTCAGCATGGCTGGGGTCGGGACCCAGAGAGGGTGACTCCCATAAAAACACAGAATCATGGAATTGTTCAGGTTGGAAAACGCTCTCAGAGCATCGAGTCCAACCATCCCCCAGCACTGCCAAGGCCACCACTGATCTCTGTTCCCAAATGCCATATCCACAGGGCTTTTACATCCCTCCAGGGATGGGGACTCCATGCCTGCCCTGGGCAGCCCTTCCCGACGTTCCAATGAAGAGATCGCCCCTAATATCCAACCTAAACCTCCCCTGGTAGAACGCGAGGCTGTTTCCTCATCCTTCCTCTTGTTTTTATGGACACACAGGGTATTTATAAATCCACCACACAACACTGGGCGCCTTGGATCCTCAGCATTGCTCTCCGTGAGACACAACCCCACGGACATCCCTCTCTCAGTCCGCACTCAGCATTCCCGTGTAGCACCAGCAAGCTGGCTCCTGGCTGCAGCATCGTTCTCCAAGGATTATGTGGGTTCCTGAACTGAAGAGGTGAGGATCCTCTACAGATTTACTTGCAGTCCATGTGGCCTCACCTTTAGAAGCTCCGGGGCTGAAGGTCGTTGTCAGTGGCTGTTTAATCAGCCAAGTCATGTACACAGGCAAAGGTTAACTGAGCCCAGGCCCTTCCACTGCCTTTGTCAGCTCCACACAATTTGTAGCCTGATAAAGCTGCTCTGATTGCATTTAACACCTGCTTTAAAATCCAGCCTCATTAATACCCCGCTAATGAAACAGGAATCTTCCAGCAAGGGCAGAGTCAAAGACTTTGCCTTCCATCAGATGACCTAAGTGGCATTTACCCACCGGGCAAGGTGTTTGCAAAGCCATTCCCGAGGAAACCGTTGGGAATAATTGCCTGGGATATTTTAATTTAATTTTCAAAGCAAACAAACAAGCAGATCGCGTTCACCTTGAGTGGGGAGGAGGTTTATGGAGTTTGGTGGGATGCGCTGAGTGTTTTTCCTGATATTTGCTCTGGTTTCAGCCCTGGGAATGCCAGGCACGTGGAGCAGCGAGGAGCTGCAGGATGGTGCCAGGAGCCCATTCCCCGCTCTCCCAGAGGAATCCACCATTACATCAGACAGAAAATGTAGAATTAGAATAAAAGAACAATTTATAATTGCCTTCCTTTGCAGCTTTTATTTTCCATGGGTGATATCAGCCAATGGAGCTGACCCCACCTTCCCCGAGGCTGGCCCTGGGAATGTCCTGTTAAACCCCACCCGCAGGAGCATCACACAGATTATGGAATCACACCCTGGTTTGGGTTGCAAAGGACTTAAAGCCCATCCTGTCCCTGTGCCATGGGCAAGGACACCTTCCAGTAGCCCAGGGTGCTCCAACCTGGCCTGGGACACTCCCAGGGATCCAGGGGCAGCCACAGCTTCTCTGCCCAACCTGTGCCAGCCCCTGCCCACCCTCCCAGCCAGCAATTCCCTCCTGAAATCTAGTCTAAATCTCTCCCCTTTTAGTTTAAAACCATTCCTTGCCCTCTCAGTGTTTGCCCATGTGAAGACAGAGTCCCTCCCGAGCAGGAGGATCCCAGGGAGTCACAACCCCCCCATGATTCCCACCACCTCTAAATCCCACCGGCATCCGTTTCGCTCCCAGCGAGCAGAACGTGGGGAGCTGGTGTTTTCCTTTCACTGTGGATTATTTGTCTTCATTCTTTATTTCACTTCTGCCTAAATATAATAATCCCTCCCAGAGACGGAGATGAAAGCCGTGTTGGCAGCGAAGCCTCAACATTACCCAGAGAGGCGAGTGAGCGATGCCAGACCTCGAGTAAATCCTCGCCACTCGAGACTCTGCAAACTAGACTAGACAAAGCCTTGGGGGAAACATGACAGCGAGAAATGCTGCACGTTCTCAGGCTAAAGGACTGCTGGGTGACCTCACAGCTCTTGAGTTTCACTCCTTGGAGGAAAACCCTCATTTTCTCCTCTTTTTAAACGCTCTCCTTCTAGGAAAGTATGCGGCAGCCTCGATAAAAACACGGCACGGCCCAAGATTTCATCTTGGCTGTGAGAGAAAAGCCCTCTGGCTGTGAACTGATGCTCTGGTGGGTAAAGCTCGAGGGATTTGTGCTTTCCCAGGCCCGCTGTCTGTGCAAAGGGCAGAACTGTCTCCTGCATGGCCTGGAAGGAGACACGTGTCAATCACCGTGACCTTTGGCTCTCTGCACCGAAAAATCCACGCCTGATTCACCCCAGGTCCATCTTGCTGTGTCTGTGGCCACCCTGAGGACATCCCAGGGGTGTTTTGCCGGGGCCACAGGAGCAAAGCCAGCCTTGAACCCTTCTGGGGGCACTGGAGACCAGATTACTCAAACCCTCGGGGGGTTTCTGGGAGGCACAGCGGTTCCTAACCCCGAACATTCAAATACTGGGAAATGAGACGAAATAAAGGGAAATCCCATTTCTTGGGCAGCTCTTCCATCTGTTTTCATTCCAGCTTTCTGCTGGGCGCTGGCGTGGTGACATCACCATGCACAGCCTCGTGCTCCCAGTGAGCCTTGGAGCCATCCTTATAAACAATCCTTATTGTCCAAAGCCCGGCAGAGCTGGATATCAGACATTACCAGCCCATCATTCCTGGTCCCCTCTACTTTCCAGCTCCAATTTTGCAGCTATTAATATGTACAAATAACCCTTAAATGAGAAGATCCTTTGACAGGCAAAGAATTTGCTTAATCCTATAACAAGAGCATTGCTGGCCTGAAACATCTGGGAATTCTGGGATTAGCTAAAAGAGAGCAATTCTGCTGCAGGCAAACTCAGGCAGAGGTTTTCCCACCAAACCACTTTGTCCCGCCATGATTCACATTTAAGAGCGTTCAAGGGTCTTCTGCAGAGCCTGAGAGCCAGAGCCAGAAGAGGGGAATGATGTTCCAACCAGGAATCTCCAGCACCTTCGAGGGTCTGTTCACTGCCAAGGTCCTTGAACAAGATGCAGAACAACTCACAGAGGGAATAAAATATTGAGAAAAATAAGCAATGCATCACAAAAATAAACTAAGCCGGGCTGGAAAGGTGCAGCACCGGGTGTGCTGGAGGAAAGCTCAGCCTGGAGAAGGGTGGTCCTGCCCTGAGGCTCAAGTCCAGCCTTGCAGCACCTGGGACCAAGATGCATTTGCTTTGTGAATAACGGAGAAGCAAACAGGGCAGTGGCAGGCACGTGCCTCCCAGGGACACAGTGTTCCACCAAAAAAAAGTCCTGCCAGGGAATTTGGGCTTGGGCTGTGAGCAGGGAGGGCTTGGAGGGCCCCTTGCATGGGTGAAGGTCCCAGGCTGGCCACACGAGCTGGTTCCTCCTGGTGTGAGCAGCCAAAGCTGTGCCTATCTATCCCCGTGGACATCACCTGCGGTGGAGGGCACTCCGGCCACTTTCTGCCTCTTGTTCTCACTCCTCCACTTTCAGCTCCTTGAAGAACCTTTCATCCTGCTGTTTTCCCCCACAAAACCAGCCTGTTTGTCTTCTCCTCCCGGTGATGTGCATGGAAGGGAGTGACAGGTGCCCATGTCACAGAATCCCAGGATATGCTGGGTTGGAAGGGACCCCCAAGGATCATCGAGGCCAACGCTGAGCCCTGCCCGGGCCCATCCCCAAGAGAATGTCCCTCCTCCAAGGTGGGCAGCACTTCTTAGGAGTCTCTGTGGCAAGGGAAACAAAGCAGGAAGCTTTGCAGCTTGAAGAAAAGAGCAGAAAGCACCTTTCAGTCCCGAAAGTGGTGGATATTAAACCCAAACACGTCTCCATAATGAATTCTCCTGGAGAGAGTTGGGTGAGAGGATAAGCAGATGCAAAGTGGGGCTGATATTCTGGCAGCTTGTGCAGCTCATTAAATCGATTGGCAGGAGCTTCATGCAAAGAAGCTGAATTTCTGTTTGGGCAGACAGATGCTCCGAGGTGTCTCAGAGTGCCACAGACTGAGCTCTTACCTCGGCTTATCCAAAACAAGTTTTATCTGTGAGTCAGCGGTGACTCAGGCGTGGAGATGCTGCTTCGCCACGGTTATCTTACAAGGAAAAGAGAGACAAGGAGCTGCAACGCATTCTAAGAGTTGTCAGATACCTGTGACCCTTATCTGAGGTAATTTCAAATGTATTTATGCAGGTTCTGTGCTGCATTTCGTGGCTGCAAAACCCTGTGTGAAGATATTGGCGTGCCGGATTAGCTGAATTCTTGGAATGTCTTTCTTGAAGCCTTCTTGGTGCTTGTCAGTAAAACCGAGCACTTGGGTAGATTTTTCCACTCCAAATAACCTGGCAGTGACCAAATATCCGCTCAGCTTTTCCAGGGTAACTCTCCTCTGGCCATGGACAGCTGTAGCCACCAGGAATTGGCTTAGGAAATTAAATTCACAATTAATATGTTTATAATGGTCATTGAAAATAAAGTGTGACTGAGTGCTCTGATCAAATTGCACGGGCTTTGCTGGCAAATAATGTTTAAACACACTGTGAGTCAGGTTTAGCAGACAATTAAGCTGGAGAGCGTGGCTTTTAATTTGAATTTCAGGGCTGAAATGGGATGCTGAGTGTTTAAGCGGGCACCGCTGAAGCCCCGGACCTTGGCAAGCCCGGAGAGCTCGGGAGGTGACACACACAAAGTGTCCCTCGGGAAAGGGCTCCTGAGCTCCCCCACACCCTCCTGCCTCC
This sequence comes from Sclerurus mexicanus, assembly GCA_013396755.1. NCBI lineage: Eukaryota > Metazoa > Chordata > Aves > Passeriformes > Furnariidae > Sclerurus > Sclerurus mexicanus. The sequence goes on from VWZF01005023.1 coordinate 233,263, forward strand.
TCTGGGGTGGCCCAGAACTCCCCTGGCCGGTTTTTGAAGCTCACACAAACGGAATGCAAAGAATTTCCCCTCCCATATTGGAGCCTGGCTTTGCAAAACCCAGCAGGTGCTTCGCCGAGCCGAGCTCAGCTGCACGACTCGCGCTCCACAAAGCCGGGGAGGTGATAAGACACACACCAGTACCACCCCAGTATAAACCCTATAAAAGCCATGCCCCGTGGCAGCTGGGTGGGAATTCCTGTGGTGTGGCAGCTCCTGCCACGTCCTGATTAGAAAAGGATGAACCTTTGCTGTTCTTGGATAAATTATTGTCATTTTGGCAGCAGCTTTTCCAGATTTAATCTCCGGCTCACCCATCGCCAGCTGGGACTTCCACTGAGGGTCGGTGCAGGGACAGGGTGTGAAAACCCAGCTTTCCTGCCCCAAACCCATTGGGAACACCACGTGGGAAGCCACCAGGAGGGATAAATGCAGTTTTCTCCCGCAGGAATTTCTCCCCGTGGAGAATTGCAAGGGTGTTATCGGGGCGCATTATCCCCGTGGGAAGGCTGGAATTATTTTTGTCCGGCTGTTTCAACCTGTTCATTACCTTTTAGAGAGTTTTCGGGAATATTTGGGATGCTGCTGAGCAGAACTGTGGTAGCTCTTGGTTTATGGATCCAAAAATAGCACGTAAATAAAAGTAATTCCAAGCTAATATTGCTTTTGTTAAGCAGAATCGTGTTATTTCTGTAAAAGGTTTTTATTCTATTTTTGCCTTCAAATGGAAGTGTTTGTTTTCTATTTCCCAGTACTCTTCCCTATCATTTCATTCCATTCTGATGTTTGAAATATTCCTCTGTGAGAGCTGCTGGGATTTCCACCTTGAATGAGCTTTTTATTGGACTTCTCCTCTCAAGTGTTGTTAAATCACCACAAATTGGAGTCTTCAAAGCACTTGGTCAGAAAACAGCTTGAATCATTTATTCAAAAGACTTCCCAAAGAGAAGGATTATTTCCATTTTTCAGCAGAGCCTCTGGTTTACACCCGACCTTGAGCCCGAGCGAAGAGACCTCCGGAGATGTCTTGTGTTTGGAGAGGGGTCTGGGAGCCTGAAGGATGCGAAAATATCCCTCAGTGGCAGAGCAGGAGGGACTGAGATGGAGATATTGATGCTACCCAGGCCATGAAAGCCTGAGTGAAGAGCTTTATTTTCCCCTCCTTTCCATTCCCGTGATCCCAACCCCTCTTCTCAAGGACAACAGCTTTAATTGCGAGCGAAGAACTGCCGTCATCACCTCGTTGAAAACCGAGTGCATCTGAAAACGTGCCAGAAAAGAGAAGGTTTGAAGGATGCGGTTGATAATTGGCACAGGTTGTCCTCGAGGTGCTGATAACCTCGTGCCACCCAAGGCAGCCCTGCAGCACCTCCCTCGCTCGGGATCCCGTGAATAGATAAATCTTCCCAAACAAACCCGGGATTAAATGAGTGTCGTCCCAGGCTGGGAGTCCATGAAACCACCTGAATGTGCTCGCAGAGGAGACATTTGAAAGGAACATTCCCTTGGATTGTTTCCTTGAAGCTCCCTCAATGGGAGCCTTTGTGCTGCCCAACAAGCCTCCAGAAGATCCCGTTAATTTGGGGCTCTGGGCAGCTCAGCTGACCCAGACAAAGCAACCAAGAGCCATGAAATGCCTGTGCCTTGGGCAGCTCAGAGTGGTGACACGCAGGTCTCTATTTACCCTTGATTTGGGGGTGTCAGGCACCCTTCTTCCTGAGAAATGGAATCCAGGTGGAGGTGGAGACCCTGCTTGTGAAGGATGCCCATTTTGTGAAGGCTTTACCTGCGCTGAGAGTGGAGCAGCTCAAGATCTGTGCGTGGAGAGTTCTACAAAAACGTGTGGGTTTGTGAAAGGCAAGGATTTCCCTTGGGAAAATACCAGTTCCAGCCTAATACTTATCTATTTTTCCCCCAGGAGGTGTCAACACAGTCATTTTTACTCAGCCTTTATCTGAAATGTCCTGCTGGTGGGGTTATTCCCAGCTGGATTGGAAGGATGTGCAAGAGCTGTCACTTGGGGTCAGTGGGAAGAACCAGCCAGGCTGCACACGGTGGTGGGAACCCACCTGAGGGTTGCAGGGGTGGAGTTCCTGTCGATGGACTTGCCCCAACAGAAGGACATGGACATGTTGGAGAGTCCAGAGGAGGCCACGGAGGTGCTACAGGGCTGAAGAGAGACTGGAGAGCTGGGGGGGGGTTCACCTGGGGAAGAGAAGGATCCAGGGAGACCTGAGAGCCCCTTGCAGGGACTAAAGGGGCTCCAGGAGAGCTGGAGAGGGACTGGGGACAAGGCACGGAGGGACAGGACAAGGGTTAGATGAGCAGGGTTAGATGGGATATTGGGAAGGGATTGCTGGCTGGGAGGGTGGGCAGGCCCTGGCACAGGTTGGACAGAGAAGCTGTGGCTGCCCCTTGGAAGTGTCCAAGGCCAGGTTGAAGCACCCTGGGACAGTGGAAGGTGTGGGCATCCTTTGAGGCCACCTGGGAATTTCCAGTTAAAACACAACATTATTTGATCTCAAGGACAGTTCACATGGAACTCCACCAGCTGACGTCTCCCATGAGCACATCAGCATCTTTTTATTGAATTTCCAGGCTATTTCTTTCCATTAGGTCTTAAAATCCAATTTTTAAAATCTCTTTTCTCTATCTTTTACGGTTCTTTTGTTCCCCTGCAAGCACCAGAAACGCATCAATGTAAATTGTTCCTCCCTATAGCAGGAATGAGGAAAATTAGTAAAAAATAGGTATTTATGCACTACTGAGAAAAAAGATTGAGGGGCATTTAGTGGAATTGGATAAAAGCAAAGCGGGACTTGAGCTGGAAACAGGAAATGGTGGCATTGCTTGGGATGGCTTTTGGGGGCACACCAAGATGTTGTTATTACAGTTGCAATGTATAATTTTATTAAAAAAAAAACCCAATCATTTTTCTCTGCCCTGTGATTTAGCCAGAGACCAGGGGTGGTTTTGCCTTGGAAAAGACAATGCCAGAGCTCCCAACACAGATCCAAAACCTGCTGTATTTACTAAAGCTTTGGCTCGGACTCCTGACACCTGTTTTGCTCACACTCCCATTTCCGACCCGCCAGGAGCAATTTTTCCAAGGCTCTTAAGGAAGCTCAGAGCCGTTTCCATGTCCTTTCCAACTCCTTATCCTGTTATAATTAATTAAGGATTGATTAACTGTTACGGCTTTTTGTTGTCTCTTCTTGAGTGAAACCAGGCAAGAGCACCCCTGAGCTCCTTTATCTTTTATCCATGGCATAAAGATGGGCAGGAATACCAAAAATGCAGTTTTTGTAGAGAGAGATAAGTGTTCCGTTTAGAATTGATGGGTCAGAAGAGCCTTTTCTCCTCCAGAGAGCAATAAATCTGGTCTGATAACGTGATTACTGAGAGGTGGAAGGGTTGGACATCGAGGTTCTCTCCCCCAGCCTCTTCCAGGTTATTGTTCACTAAATGGAGCATTTAAATTCAGCACCGAAATCATGCTTCCAATGTCCTTTTGGGCTATAAATATCTCTTTTAGAGCAAAAACCAGGCTGGCTTGGCCAAAACCACTGGACAATTGACCCAGGGTCTCAACTATGCCCGTGACTGAAGATGTGTGTCACCAGAGCGTGCCCAGGTACCAACCACGAGACTTCCTCAATCCTGGCCCCATCCCTCCAGAGGAGGAACCCCCACATCCAACATCCCTCTGAAATCCCACAGGGACCGTGAGGATCCTCACCCAGCCAAGGATTTCCTCGAGGATCGGCGGCCAGAAAAGAAAATCGCTCAAAAGCCGAGGGTTTAACGTGTCGTGGGAGGGAAAATTGGTGACCTTTGCTGAGGAACCCCGTGGAAACCTCTCCTCATGCTGAGAATGCCGGGGTCAAACCCAGGGGTTTAAGGAAGTCTAAGAGAAAGGAGCCGGCGCCCAGGATGGATAATTTTTAACGCGCTGGGGTCGTTGGGAGACAAATTTGTGTAACGAGCGCGCCAGAAACGGCAAGGGGAGATTAAAGGCCTGTTTGTCATGTACAGAAGTGCTTATCAGGCCAGCCCAGCTGAGCCTGGCTCAGATTAAAAACGATCGGAGGGAACAGGCACTGACTGCAGCCCTGGGCCTTCCCTTGCAGCCTAATTACAAAGTGCACGTTAAGCACGGGGCTGACGCTGCTGCGGCAGCTGCGAAGTCTTTATCTATATTAAGAGACCGTCCACCTACATAAGAGGAATAATTATGAAGAAAGGAAACTTAAAAAGGAAATGGCACGTCGTGGCACATTCGGCATTCCCCTAATCCCACGTGGGGACGCTTTGGGTGTGATGCTCAGGGCTTGCCCAGCCCTACTCTGCTCCTTGCAGCGATCCAGGAGGAAGAACTCCTCCTTCCAATATTGTTGTCTTTCATTCTCGCACGAGGCGTTCCTAACGAAAAGCAGAAACTGGGGCCTGAGCGCTTTTTTTCGCTCAGTTTTTAAGAGATCCTTCGCTGCAGAGCAGTGAAGGGCAGGGCACACCCAGCTCTCTGCATTGCCTCAGCTGCCAGTCTGTCCGAGGGGACACGAAAATCTGAAGGTTCTAATTAATGATAAACTCATATATCACCCTCCCAGTCCCAGAAGAATTCACCAGCCCAGGATAATCGAGGGAGAGAAAGATGCCAAAATACGGAGAAAGTAAAGGACTGCAAGAGAAGAAAAACCCACACCCCTCTTATCCCACCCTTTCAAAAATTGTGGGCTTTTTTGGAGTCCATTGAGGGTGGTCTCTGCCTTTCCAGGGGGCTGCGGGTTGGGATGCTGGTGGTTTATAAACCTGGGCAATGTTGCACCCTCAACATGGATTAAGGAATCCTATTAAGGTCTGAGCACCCCAGTTTGCCCCACCCCACACAAGGACCTTGAGCAACCCGGGCTGGTGGGAGGTGTCCCTGCCATGGCAGGGGGTGGAACAAGATGGGCTTTAAGGTCCCTTCCAACCCAAACCAATCTGAGATTCCGTTCTAGGACAAGCTCGGTGATGTTTTTGGGCAGAGGTTTCTGGCCGGGCCAGAGGTATAATCTGCAACAACAAGCCAAAGAGGGTCTTCAGGGTAAAAATGTTCTGTTGCATTGCACCAGCAATCAGATTTGTTTCAAGACAAGTGTGTTTCCCTCCATCATCCAGGGAGAGCAGGAGGAAGAAGGATGGATTCCACGTTCTGACAACTGGGAATGGCTTGAGATTTTCCCAGGTCTGGCTCTGCTGGGTTCCCATCTCCAGCCCACCTGCAGCATCCCAAGGATTTCTGCCCGGAAGCCTTGGCTGCAGATCTGCCCCTTCCCAACCGGTTGGACACGAAGGAGCAGGGTCACCTTCCTTTCTCTTCCCCCACAGAGTAAATCAGGCCCAGGGAATGGAGGGGAGGGCAGTGGGGCCCTGAGGGCTGCAGGATTTATTGCCCTGCTCTGCCCTTCATCCTGCAAACCTGCCCTCTTTATGTGGGGTGGGAGCTGAGACATGAAGGAAAACATTTTGGCTCCGTTTAGTTTCTCCTTCTTCGTGATCTGCCAGGGAAATTCCTCTGGGGCTGCCCAGCAAAGCTCAGGCTTCACAGTCCCAGTTTCCGCCCAAATCAGGGTGTTGAGGAGCCCCAGGAGCCCCCACGGCAGGCAGAAGGTGCTGCAGAGCCCCAGTTCAGCTGCTGTGGGGCTGTTTCCCAGGGCAGGTGTCTGCCTGGGGAGGCTTTTCCCAGGTGGCTGCAGCAGGAACGGCTCATTTCCCTAAACCGAAGGGGAAAAGAACGGTTGCTTTGTTCCCATGGAAAACAACAAACCCACCAGTGGGACAGGCTGTGGGAGCAGGCACAGCATCCCACTCACATCGGCCAGGAAGCTGCTGGGGCCACGTTTCCTGCTGGCTTCTCCATGGATGGAAAGGAGGATGCTCCACTCCTGCAGCCACAGCTGGAGCACGACCACACTCTGGGTCCAGAGATGGATAATCTATGTGCTCAGAGCACTTTTGGGATCCTTCTGCCCAGGGTGGTCCCACCTTTGGGATGGACAGGGCAGGGATGGATGGATGGATGGATGGATGGATGGATGGATGGATGGATGGATGGATGGATGGATGGACAGGGCAGGGATGGATGGATGGATGGATGGATGGATGGATGGATGGATGGATGGATGGATGGATGGACAATGTGGGGATGGATGGACCATGTTTGCTCTTACCACCACCCTCAAACCCCCCAGGGCTTTCAGCCCCCTGGACCAGGACACAGAGCCCCCAGCTGATGGCCCTCCAACCTCTGAGCCAAGGCCATCCCAGAGCTGCTCCTGGCAGCACCCCCGAGCCACATGTGGCCGATGCTGCCTCCAGGACCCACATCCCATTCCCAAGGTGAAGTTATCCACAGGCACAACTCTGCCTTGTCCAGTGGGAAGAGCCACACATGGCCATCATAACACTTGCTCACATCCTACACAGTAGGATTTTCCCCCAAACTACTCCTGAAACCTAGAAAATATGCTTTGACCTGGACCACAAAATGTGTTCCTGGACTAGAAACTTTGCTAGTCCTGAGCCCTCAATCCTGAGTGTCGATGGTCCAGAAATGGGATAAAACTGAGCTCCTGGTGGGAGCAAAATGCTGGACACTGGACAATGCCAGCGCTGCCTCCCTTAAAACCAAAATTACCAGCTCCCTGCCTAAGATGAGACTAACTTAGTCCTGCTCCTATGAGTGGCACAGACACACTGTGACTTTTTATTTAAGTGCTTTTGATTTTTTTTATTCCCCAGTTCACCCTATTTCCTACACGGAGACAAATCTTGCAGCCAAGGAGAAATCCAGAATTTTCCCAGCTCCTACAAAACCCCAAATCCCACTGTTGTATGTTCATATAAAATAACTAAATTGTTCTAAGCAAACAAAAATGTTTTCTTAAATGTCATATATATGGTCACACTGCTCGGCATCAGGGGCCGAGGCTGCCCTTCCCAGCACCACCAGCTTTGCCTGGTCCAGCCCTTACAAGAAGATAAAAAACCACATGGAATGTTCTAGAACATCCTCCATTCCTACTGCTTCAATAAAAACCCCTCACCAACCTGGCTCGTGGGGACAGGGCACAAGTTTTGACACAACTCCAGGGCTCTGATTTTGCCAGAAATACTTAAACCTGAGAAGAGAGCTTTTCCCACCCTCCTTCTGGAACACCAGCATCTTCCTGGAGTCTTCCAGAAACGTTCCCCGTCCCCAGGTGTCCCTGAAGCAACCAATCCACGGTTTGGGATGGGAGGAGCAGGGAGAATTCCCTGATCCCAAAGCTGCTAAGTAGCTGAGCAGGGTCAGGACCAGGAAAAGGCTGGGGCAGCATCCCCTGCTCCCCTTCTCCCATGGCGCCTAACCCAATAAATAACGAGCAGACAACCCCTCCAGAATTCAGGTTGCACGAGCGAGTCCCTCCCAGCCCTGGTGTGTGACGTGCACGTCGCCGAGGGCAAACCTGCTCGGGTTTGCAAAAGCCGTGAGAGAGGGAAGTGACCCAAAAGTGCAATATTTCTGCAGCCTCGTCCACATCCCCCGAGCTGAAAGCAGAGCCTGGGGGGATTCGCTCGGCAGGCCCCGGGTTGCACGTGGCAGATTTATTGGCGGGGAGCGGAGCGATCCCAGGCTGTCAGTGCCTGCACAGCATCTCCAGCGTGCCTCCAACACAAAGCCTCGATTGTCTCTGTTTACCCGAAACCATTTATAAAACAGGGGTTTTTTTTCTGCTTGGAGCTGGAGGAAGAAAAATATTTGTGTTTTTATCTGAGATCTCTCTCTTTTTTCCTTTTTTCTTTTTTTTTGTTCAGGGGAAAAAAAAGGGTCACGTGGTTGAACCCAATGTCAGTGTCAGCCCTTTCCCTGTGCCCACAGGGAGGGTTGTGGTGGGAGAGTCCCCCAGCCTGGGATGTTCTCTCTGGGTTGTGTTTGAAGAGGTCAAACAAACCCTGAGCCAGAACCTGCTGCAGTGAATGAGAAGGTTTTAGGGAGGAAATGCTGGCTGGGAGGGTGGGCAGGGACTGGCACAGGTTGGGCAGAGAAGCTGTGGCTGCCCCTGGATCCCTGGAAGTGTCCAAGGCCAGGTTGGACGGGGCTTGGAGCACCCTGGGCTGGTGGAAGGTGTCCTTGCCCATGGCAGAGGTGGGACTGGATGGGCTTTGAGCTCCTTCCAACCCAAACCACTCTGGGATTCCAAGATTCTGTGAGATTTCCTAATGAGCTAACACAGCCCTGGTGGGACCAGCTCGTGCATCCAGGGGGGCAGGAGCATGGGATTGTGATCAAAGATTATGCACGAGCTTTGCAAAATGAGAATGTCTTGCTTTTTCTCCCCAGAATGAGAAGTCAGATGTCCCACTGCCACGCCAGAAGTGGCTTCAGGTTCTCAGCCCCAGCATCTGCTCTGAGGCAGCTTTGGGGGGGTCTCAGCACACCTGGGTGGCTTTGGCAAACAATAGTCTGTGGGCAAAAGCTGCAAAACTCCACGGGAAAGGAAATTACAGCATTCCCACCAAGGAGGGCGAAAATAACTTGCTAACAGCAAACATCCTGGCGTGCCTGCACACGGACGAACATGCCATTGTTCCCGGGGGATGGTTCTCAGGCTGGCAGGAGAGAAGCTGGGCCTGACAAGGGCTCACCTGGCCGGGCTCTGGCAGTAAATCCCTGGGGGTGGCAATAAATCGCTGGGGGAGCTGGCAGAGCCGCAGGTGAATTATTAACAACCAGCTGATTATGTTCTCGCTCAGCTGGGCCAAGAGGGTCGGTTGTGTTCCCTGAGCACGGGTTAGTGGGGACGTTTCTCGTTGTGTTTGTTCCTGGCACGCAAATCTCAGTCCTGTGACGTGTCTGAGACATCCAGGAGTCCTCAGGGGAGGCTCCCTCCTGCTCCAGCTGCTCTCCCTCTTCCTGCACCATCTCCACACCACCCTACAGGGAGTGTCCACCTGAAAGAGCAGATGGCAGAGGTTAATTGGGTCATGGGTGATTAACGCTGCTGAGGAGCTCTTGAGGAACAGGGATGGAAGCACCACCGGCAGCCCCAGGGCTTTGCATCCAGCCGGGAATTCCGGGGAGAGCTGGGGAGATTGGCACACGGAAAGGATGGGAACGTTGGGTTCTGTCCTCACGTGCCCCCAGCATCAAACCCTGGGGTTCTGCAATGGTTCTCCTCAGCCTCCCTGAGACACGTGCAGGTCCCAGCAGGTACCTGGAGCTGGCCTAGAAAGGGTTTGACACACCAGCCCAGCTTAACATCACTGCCAAAAAGGATCTCTCTGAAGCAAAGACGCTCAGAGGGTGCACAGCTTCATTCCCAGGAATCCCAGGGCTGTTCCCTCACCCTGGCACCAGGCAGGCACTTCAGTCTGTTTTTATGGAAGAAATCACACCATTTTAAGGCATTTCCAGAATTATTGAGGATCAGCCAGCACAGGGAAAACCCCCAGGGGCTGGGCAGCCTCTGCTCCCAGGGAACAGGGACAGGAGCAGAGGGAACGGGCTCAGGTGGGACAGGGCAGGGCAGGGGGGACATGGGGAGGGATTTGTGCCTGGAAAGGGTGGTCAGGCCTTGGCAGGGGCTGCCCAGGGAGGGTTGGAGTGCCCATTGCTGAAGGGATTTGAAATCCATGTGGATGTGGCACTTGGGGACAGGTGGCCTGGGCAGCGTTGTGGGGATGGTTGGACTCTTAAAGGACTTTTCCAAACTAAATAATTCCATTATTCTACAAACTCAGGATTTTCTTTGGTGCCACGTTGCACGAGGAAAACAATTCACAGAAACACAGGGAAGTTCCGGAGATCGGCGAGGGAGAGAGTCCCGGCAGCTGCTGAAGCTGCACGTAATTCCCTGCTCCCTCCAGTGGGATTTACCTCCTGGAAGGCTGAAGTCCCATTCCAGGGACTTTTTTTTTGAGGGGGAATGCAAACAATGTGAAATGCCTTCTGAGTTTTCTTTGGTTTTAAGCCGGCACCAGGTCTGAACCTGTCCTCCTTTCCCAGCTATTGAGAGGTGAGATACACCACGAATTTCTTCGTAAAAGTGATGTGTTTGCCAGCAATTGAATAAATCCGATAAAACCAGGCAGGTGGACAGGCCGTGTGTGGGACCTCCTTGTGCTGCCTTCGCTCAAGTCTTGCTTTTGTGCTTTTCCCCATCCCAAGCTGCTCCTTCCCTTAAATACCCTTCCAAAGAGCCTCATTCTGCCCTCACCACCAGCCCCACACACTTTCTGGGAACTGAAATCACTCATGAAAGTGAATCACCAGTGGGAAGTTCTACCTACTCCAAGTCACTGTTGTCACATTCAGTGACAGCAGGGCTCCTTTTTATTGCCTTATGATCAAAGTCCATTTTCCTGAATGTTCCTGACTGATAATTTCCCCTTGGGACGTATTTTATTTGCCAAATACTCATTGGTGCTCTGCCCTCAGCCCTTCTTGACGTGGTTTTGGCCAGGGACAAGTGACAATCCATGTTTTCAGCCCATCCTTGTGCTGCTCCTCATCCCAAGGTCCAGGCAATTCTCCTGTGCAGGTTAATGTTATTCCAAATGTCTCCCCAGCACTGTATGAAAATCCAAGTTTGGTGCAGGAAAACGCAGGAGAAGAATGTCAGGAATGGTTCAAATTAAAACATTCCTGAAAACACAAGGTAGTAAAAGCCAGGTTTTGTTGTGGATTGCATTCACTCATCATAAAAGGTTCATTTCTGAAGTTTTTTAATGAAAAGCAGCCAAAATGCCAAGGCCCTGGGAATGTGGGAATCACAACGTGGTTCTGAACAGCATCGGGGAGCAGCAAAGGCCCCTCACTGGGGAGCTCTGACTTCTTGGGTCAGCACAACCCTCCCTGTGCCTCAAACCCAAAAATCCTGGTGCGCAAACCCCCTTTCTGTGGCTCCAGGAGGAGAATTCCAAACCCCTCGGCACAGCTTTTCCCTCTTTGCTGACATTTGTGCTCAGGGATGCTCAGGAGCACCCACACCAATGGGACACATGGTCCTCTTTGCTTCCAAGGGGCCTGAAATAGGATCTTTATCCCCATATATCCCTCTATTCCACTTGGTGAGACCCCCCTGCAGGGCTGCCTCCAGCCCTGGGGAACATCACAAGGACATGGACATGGAGCTGCTGAGAGAGTCCAGAGGAGGCCATGGGAGAGCCCCTCTGCTCTGGAGCCAGGCTGGGAGAGCTGGGGGGGTTCACCTGGAGATGAGAAGGATCCAGGGAGACCTGAGAACCCCCTCCAGAGCCTAAAGGGGCTCCAGGAGAGCTGGAGAGGGACTGGGGACAAGGCATGGAGGGACAGGACACAGGGAATGGCTTCCCACTGCCAGAGGGCAGGGATGGATGGGATATTGGGAAGGAATTGCTGGCTGGGAGGGTGGGCAGGGGCTGGCACAGGTTGGGCAGAGAAGCTGTGGCTGCCCCTGGATCCCTGGGAGTGTCCCAGGCCAGGTTGGAGAACCCTGGGCTGGTGGAAGGTGTCCCTGCCCATGGCAGGGGGTGGAACAAGATGAGCTCTAAGGCCCCTTCCAACCCAAACCATTCAAGGATTCCATGATTCTATACAACCACACGAGCAAATCATATGTCCCTCAAGTCACTACTGTGGCCGTCTCCATTTCCATCTCCATCACCCCTGCCTGGGTCAATGATTGCCACTCTCTGGACAGGGACACCATGGCTGATGCTTCCAGGCAGTCCCTGCTGCTCTCCCTACCTGCCTTGTCCATCCCTGGATTGTTTAAGCCATGTCCACCCACCTGGAGAGGGGCTTTTGTGCCCTTCCACGTTCAGGAGGGCGAGCCCGTGGGATATCAGCTCCAGGGAATTAGTCTAATGCAGTCCTCCACACTCAGCCCTGAATTCAGCTGGCACAATTAATTAGCTGTGTCGCTTAATCCTGCTTTAAGTCCCTAATGACTCGGAGCTTCATTGGAATTCCAGTGATGTCCCTCCTGCTGCTCCGGCCGCAGAGGGAAGCGGAGGAGTAACACGAGAGCAGCATGGACCAAGCACTCCTGTGATCCTGGTGGGAGTCCCTGCTTCCCAAATTCCCGCAAAACAGGATATAAAACCCCGTGCCAGCCTTCAGTGCCCTCCTGGCCATGAGGAGCTGCCTCAATGCTGGGGTCTCACAGAGTATTCTCAGTTGGAAGGGACCCCCGAGGGTGATGGAGTGCAACTCTTAGCTGAATCTCTCCAAGGTTTTGGATAGTCCTTGGAAGGCAGGAGGATGGGGATGCTGCTTCTCACCACCACTATCATTTAATGTGACCTGTGGTTTGGTCACGGGGCTCAGCAAAAGAAATATTGTATCATAAAAATACACCTCCCAAGCCATGGGAAAACTTTCCCCAGCATTTCTAGTTTATAGGAGCTGGTTTATAGAGCCATATTTTAACTTAACTTTTCCCCTTCCTTGATTAGCCCAGCTATTGTGTTGGTTTACTGTGGGATTATTTTCCATGGGAATTAAATTCCCGGGGATTTGCCTGTCCAGGTATTTCTGCCGCTTGCTGTGGATCTGCCCTGAGGAAAACTTTCCTGTCTAAACAAGGATTGATTAATTTATTTATCAGTATTTACCAGGTTTATTGCACTTAAATGTGTGGTTTAAAGATCCTGGAGCTTCCCAGTGCTCCTGAGGGGGGAAAATCCTGTCATCCCTGCATGGCATCCCAAGGGGAGATGAACCAGGATATGCAGGACCCACACCCTGCTGGGAACTTGATGCTTATATATGTGGATTTCATGAAATTAGAAATATGTCACTCTTCCTTTCCTTTTTGGGAAGAAAGGCCCCAAAAGTGGGTCTCAAGAGCAGGGATGGATGTCCTGAACCCACCTTGGTGTCCATGCCAGCACAGAATGTTGCATCCTGAGGAACTCGAGGTTTGGGTGTTCCATCAAGGAGCAGTTGTGGGCAGATAAGAGAGAAGGTTGTAATTCCGTCGGAGAGAAGGGGTTGGTCATCCTGCCGGGAAACATCATCTCAACCTTCCCTCACCTTCATGCTAAAATTCAGCTTGTAGGGACAGATGTTTTAGCAGGGCCTGTCATGATGGGACAACGGGGGTGGATTTTGAACTAAAAGAGGTTCGATTAAATGAATATAAGGAAGAGGTTTTTTACAACAGTGGTGGTAAAACACTGGCACAGGTTGGGCACAGAAGCTGCCCCTGGATCCCTGGAAGTATCCAAGGCCAGGTTGGACGGGGCTTGGAGCACCCTGGGCTGGTGGGAGGTGTCCCTGCCCATGGCAGGGGGTGGGATGGGATATGATCATTAAGGTCCTTTCTCCCAGAGATTTCACTTTCATTAGGGGCTAAAATACATCTCCATGTATAACATCTCCTGGTATAACAAGCAGGCTGCATCACAGAACCACAAATATGTGCTAAATAAAGGTGGAGGTGCTGCCCAGCTCCCCCCCCTTCCTCAGCACCCGGCCAAATTCCCACAGGTGAGGAATTCAGGGCAGGATTTGGGCCCATATTTTTGGGTTCTTTTCCTCCGAGGAGCAGCTGGAGCTGCTTGGATTTCACGTGGTGACGCTGAGCCCTGGGAAGGTGCCCCAGCCCTGGGGATCCCGAGCTCCCACCTGTACCTGCCACAGCTTTTCCCCCTAAACGTGCCTTTCTCCAACTGGCAGAACTGTTGAAAACACAATAAATCCCCAAATCTTTCCCATATGCTCGCCGTTGCTGCTATCACGATTCTCATTTCATCTCCAATATGACTTTATTAACTCTCCTGCTTAATTACTCCTTAGTGAGGGTAGTTTTGTGTGCTCTCCAGAGGAAAGCAAAGCATCAGGAATGGCCAGCAGCTCTTCCCAGCTGTGCTCTTTGCCTGCTTCCAGATGTGCAAATAAAAGGAATGCTGATGGCAACGTGCTGTCCCAGCACAGAGGAAATGAAAGGAAATTAAAGGCACGTCCTCTTTCCAAAAGTCTGCCCTGGCCCTTCCATCATCCAGCCCAAAAATCAATATTGGCATTTTAAACCTGGCTTCATTTTAAAGATTATGGCTGGGATAAAAGATGGAGAACCTTGTGGTGCCCTTTGAAGTTGATTTATTTTAATGAGATACCCATGAGTGCTCCTTGCACATCCTGAGGAAAACCAGCCACGTGTCGGGGATAGGGATGCTAAGTCAGTGCCATGCACGTGGAGATAATTCCTCATGTTTCACACTCTCCTGAGGGTGAAATGTCCCTGCAGAAGTGTGGGCAGAGGGGAAAAGTACCTGGGATTTGTAGAGAGGGAGAAATCCAGGTCCTGCTACGAAACCCCACTCCTGCAAGCAGCAAAAGGAAACAGAATCATAAAAACTGGCAAGAAACCGTAACAAAAATTAGCCCTGCCTGTAAATGTGAAGAACAAAACCCAGAGGAGGGAAGGCAGGTGGGTGGAGGCCAGGAATGTGGCAGGCACCCACGCTAAAGTGGGAATCCCAGCAGGGAAGGGGGACGGGGGCAGCTGGTACCCAGGAGCACTGGGAGCAAGGGATGATGGAGCAGAGGGAGATGAGCACCTGCCAGCCTGAAAACAGGAGCAGCACCTCCTTTGTGCAGGTTCAGGGACTCCCCACAACCCCCTTCAGCCTGTCACCCTCTGCCAAGGCATTAAACCCCGCTCGGTTCCGTCCCAGCTGCCTGGAAAACTCAGTATTGGGATAAACGATGCTGTGATTCTGTTCCATCACTATCACAAGTGCTCCCTGCAAACCACGTCCTGCGTGCTGCTTCCTGCCTCGCGTCTTCTGGAAGGTCTTGGAGGGGAATTGGAAGCCTGGAGTTCCAAGGGAGAGACATCCCCCTTCATCCCGTGCTTCCCTGGGTGGTGCTGGGAATCGCAGCGATCCCGTGGGAGCCCGGCCGGCAGCGGCCGCTCTGCCCCGCAGCAGCGCTTCCAAACAAGGTGTTTCTCCAGGAAAAAGGATGGACACTGGCTGCATCCAGGGGGAAAAGGAAGCCGCCTGATCCCCCCCCCCGTTGCCATGGTTATCCCTCCCAAATTATCGGCAAACAAGGCAATTAGGCTACCACAATGCAGCTAATTGCTCGTAGATTTTCCAGCGCGCTCTCCCCACTTTTCCAGAGGGGATTTTCCCCCGGCACAGCAGTTTTCCCGCATCCTGCGCCTTCCCCACCGACAGCTTTTGACAGCTCCCTGCCCACCAGGAGCCCCCGGGATAAATTGCTGAATTCCAGGTGCCAGATGCTGCACTAAACCTGCTCCTAATTAGCTGATATCAGAACCCGCTCATTCATAAAATGCTGATATTACCAGCAGGACAAATGTGCTTCCTTTAATCTCAGCGCGTTATGTTTTGGGCTCAGAGCCAGCTTTTAATAGGTACACACGGGGGTGACACCGGCTGTGGCCGTGGAATTGTTCCTGGAGCACCTGAGGATGCTCAGGGTGACACCACACAGACAATGGCCCGCTGTGCAAATGGTAGGGGCAAAGCACTGACATCCTGCACCCCACCGTCACCCCAAAATCAGGGATGGAGGCAGCAATTCCCACCCCGAAATCAGGGATGGAGGCAGCACATCCCCACTCCAGAATCAGGGATGGAGGCAGGATCTTCGCACTCCAAAATCAGGGATGGAGGCAGCAATTCCCACCCCAAAATCAGGGATGGAGGCAGCAATTCCCACCCCAAAATCAGGGATGGAGGCAGCACATCTCCACTTCCCAAAGATTTTATCCCCAGCCCTAAAAATGGTCGTGCTGCAAATCCCCCCCATTGCTGAGCTCAGTGCAGGGTTCCCACAGGGTTAACACAACCTCTTGAAAGCTGGAAAAGGGATTTGAAGTGGAGCAAGGGAAGATGTGAAAAGAGTTGGAATTTCCACACTCTCACATCATGCCAGGGAGAAAAGAACATCTTTTCTTAAAGCCTCATTTTATTGTGATTTTAATGAGCATTTCAGGTCAATTCTCTGCCTGCCTTTGAGCCATCTCTCTCTCTCTGCTGTACAGTTTTCAGGGCATCAAATATTCAAGTCAGCTAATTTGGACTGAATTTCGGGGTTTTTACATATTTCTCTAAAGAAGACTTTCATGAGCAGAGTTTAACATCCATTTCAAATAGATGGGACTTCGGTGACTCCTGGCTGTTTCTCCTGCCGGCACAATACCTCCAAATTTTCCCCTGGAACATTAAAAAGGCTCCTGACACCACATGAAATACAAGCTATTACAAGAGGAGGCACCTCTTCACGTTGTAAATTTATTAAAACTCAAGTAATTCAGAAACATATAACATTCAAACGCCAAACCTATTACAAAAGCTCCATGAAATTACCTTTCCTCCCACATCTGCCTCCAGTACGGGGTGGGGGCAACCAGAGGAGGGTTCCCTTGGGAAATCCTGCTCTGTTTTGGAGGGGGATTTGCTGCAGTGCATCCATATGTTTGGGAATGTTCTGGAGGGCGTTTTTCCTGCCGTGGGGTTTGGGATGATGGGGTACAGGAGGGACTGGGAGTGCCTGCCCAGCTCAGAGTCCCTGATTTTAACTTGCACATCCAAAGCAAGGAGTAGCCCAAATACATCTGCTCGAGCTGGTTCCATTCACGATACTGAGAAATTCAATAAAATGCCTGATCTGAGGTTTATTTATGGGCAGGAAAGGAAGTTGTGGGTCGGAGGAAGGGTTCACCCGGTAATTCCCCCAATAAACAGTGAGTAGGGATGGAGCCAAGAGCTGGGATGTGCTGGGGGGAGCAGGAAAAGCAGGAGCAGTTCTGCCCCGTGGGATAATCCATGGATGCCCCAAACTGGGGCTGGTGCTCCCTTCAACAGCTGGCAAGTCCTGCCCAAGCTGCATTTCAAGCCCGGATTTGCCTCACTGAAGGGTTCCCCCACTTCTGTCTGCTCCCATCCCCATGGATTAACATTCCCAGCCCCATGGATTGACATGCCCAAGAGCAGGAGACAGTGACACATTGCCGCTGGTCGTTGGCACCACGGTGCCAATGCTGTCCCTTAGCAGGCAGGATAATGAGGGTAATGGCCTCTCCTCATCAGGGCTGCCACCAATTAACAGCTGGTAATTACTGCTGCTATTGCTCACAAGCATTTCCGTGCCATCCTTTGCCAGCCCTGGGGAAGGAGCAGGAATTTGGCTCATGGAAAAGGGTGGGCTCCAAATCCCTGTGGCCAGTTCCACCTGAGCCCTTCATTCTGGGTCTGATGAGCCTGAATTTGGATAATAACAAAATAAGAGATATGGCCACCCTGTGTCGGGTTTGTGGTGTGGGGGAAATCACCTCCATGGAATAATCCATGGGCTCTGGCACCTCGTGCACTTCTCAGGCTGGGGAGGCAAAGTTATAAAAAGCTTCTTCTCGAAGGGTGAAGGAGGTTCTGCCATTTCTGCACCGTCCTGTTGTCACTTTGCTCCATGCAGGGACGTGGAATTCCCTCAGCCTGCAAAGGCAACACCACACTGGATCATCATGGAATGGTTTGGGTTGGAAGGACCTTAAAGATCATCCCATCACACCCCCTGCCATGGGCAGGGACACCTTCCACCAGCCCAAGTGGCTCCAAGCCTCATCCAGCCTGGCCTTGGACACTTCCAGGGATGGGGAATCCTCAGCCTCTCTGGGAAACCTGTGCCAGGATCTCACCATCATAAACAGAGAAGGATTCCTTCCCAAAATCCCACCCATCCCTGCCCTCTGGCAGTGGGAAGCCATTCCCTGTGTCCTGTCCCTCCATGCCTTGTCCCCAGTCCCTCTCCAGCTCTCCTGGAGCCCCTTTAGTCCCTGCAAGGGGCTCTCAGGTGTCCCTGGAGCCTTCTCTCCTCCAGGTGACCCCCCAGCTCTCCCAGCCTGGCTCCAGAGCAGAGGGGCTCCAGCCCTTGGAGCATCTCCAGGGCCTCCTCCTGACTCTCTTCAGCAGCTCTGGACAACCTGGCCCTGCTCACTTCCAGGGATGGCTTGAAAATTCCTTAAATACAAACCAAGGCAAAAACTCAAAGGCAGCAGCTTTTCTGTACGAGCTGATCATCTTACAGGAGCTTCACCCTCCAGATGTGGCTCTTCTCCCTCAGCCACTCAGCAGCACTCCCAGAGGGATGGACACACAGCTGGATGTGCAGCATTCCCGGCCCCGCCTCCACGCTCCCAGGGTTTTTTGGGATGAGACCCCATCACGGCCAGCGCTGAGTGATCACCTGCCACCTCTGGTTCTGGGCAATTAGAAGGAATCCGAAAGGGCTCTGGTTTCCCAAATGAAAACCTGCTCCTAATTAGAGGTAAATGTGTATCCTGGTAACACTGAATTTTAAGCACCCTTTTCAGATGTTTATTGATTAATCATTATTATGGGCAAACACGAGCTCCCATACATAAATCTTTTGACAGGAGCTGTCCATCAAAAATAATGATCCTTTTAAAAGTCATGAATAAATAATCATGCAAATCTATTTTACACCAAATACATCCTGCTTTCCACCCCAGCCACTGGAATGAAATGCAGTTATTTAAAATAATGACTCTGCAACGCTTCCATAATGAGCTATTACACATGTAACACTCCTGACTTTTTCTTTTTCCTGGCCTCTGGATTATCCCTTTTCCAAATTAAAACATTACATTCCTTCAGATTCTTCTGCCCTAAGTGACTATGGCATTTCCTTTCCAGTAGGTTAAGGAGGGGATGGCTTAATTTGCCATGGACTCATGGCACGATGGGCATGGTATTATTGAGCTTTATTAATGTCCAACCTTGGGTTTTGGAGGACCAGACCCCTCCAGGGGGGTGGCGAGAGCCAGAAGGTGCCCCCTGAGCCTCCTTTTCTCCAGGCTCAGCCCCCCCAGCTCCCTCAGCCCCTCCTGCTGCTCCACCCCCTTCCCAGCCCCGTTCCCTTCCCTGGAGAAGCTCCAGCCCCTCAATGTCTTGTTCCCAAAATTTTGGTGGGATGGCTCATTCCTGGGGTGTGTGACGGGGAAGGCAGCGAGGGATGGATGTGAACAGTAGTGGGTATTGACAAACCCCCCCCATTTATCCACAATTAGAATAAAAATTGCGACACAAATGAGGAAAAAAATGGAGATTTGACAGGTACATCTCAGGTTCAAGTTGATCGTGGCATTATCCTGAGCTGAGGATTTAAAGGTGGCGGAGCAGCTGGTCCTGCCCTTCTTGGTGCCCACGAAAAGGCCTGCGAGGAGCCACCTGATGCCAAGGGAGAGGTGGAGGGCAGTGATTTCAGCAAAGGGAGGCTCAATATGTATTTCCCTCCCATTCCCAGTTGGGGGTAGGAAACGGGAACGGGCCCGTGCTCTTCCTGCAGCTCTGCTATTAAAGGTAACATCCTCAGATTTCTCCTTCACTGCAGTAATTTGGAATAATCTGAAATATATTTTCGGAGATGACTGTTAACAACCGCAATTCTTCTGCTCCCTTTCAAGTGAGGGGGAGTGCGATGCCAGCCCGGGAAATCACATCCGAAGCAGCAGCAGCAGCAGCAAAGCCATTTGGAAAATAGCTCGGGAGAACAATTTGTGGAGGTGATTTCTTTCAATTTTATTTATTTTTTTTTTTTTGCTCCCCCTCTCCCAATTTTTCAATCAGAGCCTTTTCTAAAATGTTATTACATGGAATTCAAACACACAAGAAATTCCCCCAGCGGAATTGTAGGAAGGCTGTAATCAAGAAATTCACTGTATATTATTGGGAAGGGGGTGCTGGGAGAGTGAGAAACCGTTTTTTCTTGGGTGACTTGTTCTTTTTGCTGTCTGATATTTGCAGAGATACTGAGGGCTGGGTGACCGAGGGGCTCTTCTCCCCCTCTGCACGTGCTCACCATCCCCAGCACCACACGATGCCGAAGCCCCAGCTGGGCATTTCCACCTCCAAGTACGAGAGCGACTCGGTTTAAACCTGGAAGGAGATGCAGAATTGTTTGAAGGTTCAGGACCGGAGAGATTTGCAATTAAAAAAGAGAGATAAAGCCAAGGGAGACGTTCTGTGCCCAGGCCACGGCTGGTGTGTCAGATCTCTGCTCTTCACGGGGTGGCTCCCTGGGTGAGGACGTGCTTAGGCTTTGCTCTTGGCTCCCTCTTTGCAAAATACCAGCCCTTCCCTCCTTTCAAGTGAAGGGAAGGAATCCTCAGAAGAGGAAATCAAAGGCAAGTGCCGTGTCTGCAGGCGCCGGCTGGGGAGCCCCTGGGACTGCCTGAATCCTCCTCGTGGCCCAGGGGGCTGTTTCCCAGGTGAATGCATCCAGAGGGAACCCAGCCCCTCTGTGGGCTGGAGAGGGACCCCAGGGAGTCGTGCTGGGAGTCACGCTGGGGGAGGCAGGAGACCTCCTCACTGCCCCGGACATCTCTGTGAGGACCCTCCTCCTTCTTCTCCCTCTCCTCCTTCTCCTCCTCCTCCTCCTCCTCCTCCTCCTTCTCCTTCCCCTTCCCCTTCCCCTTCCCCTCCTCCTGCCCCTGGAGCATCCTTTGCAAAACTGTGCAGTTTGACAGTTCCAATCCTCCAGTCACCAGCCAGAAATCACCAGGAAGAAAAAACATTCTGCAGAGAAACATGGTCCAATAAATGATATCAACCTCTGAGAGATGGAAATCCAGGACAGAGAGAGAAGAAAGCATTTCAGCCTACCAGCAGCGGAGTTGCCTCCTTGTTGCTTTAACTAAGGTTTGACCCAGCCAGGTTTCCTCTCTGAGGTCTCTTTTCCTTGCTGTTGCTCCCAGCAGGACCATGGGCTTCTCCTGGTGCCACATTGTCCTGCTTCAGGCATCTCCTGCCTGCTGTCCCCTCTGCACAGCACCCTGGAAGAGCCGAGGAAATGGAAACTCATCCAGCTGAGGTTGGTCACAGTGACATCCTGATTTTCAGATCGCACCTTGGGTTTGGATTATCTTTCCTCCTTGGCTTGCTGGAGCCAGTTGTAGGTGTTGGTGTTATCTGGGATCATCCTTGCAGCAAAGGCGGTGACACCAGGCTTAGGATTCCCACAGAAAACAGTGGGAAAGCAAAACCCAGGAGGTGTGATGGGGAAACAGGAGGCAATGGGAGCAATTCTGCAGCTGGGCTACTCCTGAGTGGTTGGTACCAAGGCAGAGCTGGTGTCAAGGGTGGCACCGGGTTTGCCCCAGACCCCTTGTGTGCAGCAGTGACGTCCCACTTCCATTTCAACACCACAAGGACTTGTCTCAGAGGGAAATGAGGAACTGGATGTTTGCATGCCTCATCCAGGAGCATTTGGAGCGGTGGGAAGGAGCCAGAGTCATGGTACTGCACCGCAAAACCAGCCAAAATTCCCTTTCCCAGCCCAAACAGACCCGGAGCCCCACACCCATCACCCCTGCGCTTCCCCAGAGCTTCCCACCCTTCCCAGGCAAGCCAGAGGATGCCAAAGTAAATCCTCCAGGCTGTAGTTTCCGAGAGCATTCCTGTGCTTATTGCTTGCACATGGTACTGCTGGAGAGCTTCTCCCGTCCCGCTCGCCCTCGGCGCAGAGGCTTTTCCGGCTCACACTGAAACTTCTGCTCGCAGAACCACAACATGAAGTCCTCCACAGACATTGGGAATCATTTAACGAGTCTGGCAGGGCTCACCCACTTCAGCTGCTTCGCAGCCAGCCAAGCAAAATAAATCGGTTATGATGGCAAAGGGAATTTCTCTAAAAGCCATAACTCGGGCAGCGACAATGGGGGATTTTTTTTTGTGCAACGGCAAACTTTTAATCCCACCCCCCCCCACCCCGAAAAGCAGAGCATTACAAAGGGCTGGCCAAGCTCTTCTGATCCAAAGGGATGCATAAATGGGAGCTGACATTAATCTCCTCCTGCCTGGAGCGCTAGAATGGGACACTTTACAAGCAGTGAAAAATTGAAACTAAGAAGGATTTTCTGGGGAGAGAAAGGGCTAAAAACCCATGAAACTCAGGCATGAATCTGGTGGCTGAGGGCAGTGTTTGCATCAAAGGCTACTCATGAAACATGACTCCAGCATTTTGGGGTCTTTGCTTTTGAGGCAAGGACCCTGGATGGCTGTGGGATGGTGTGGAGTGAGGGAACGATGGTCTCCGCAGGGGGGACGGATCCAGCCCTTCACCGTGACTCACTCCTTGAAGGACTAAATGGATCTGCGTGCCCACCGTGCATTAATGACTCTTTCCTCACCCAGGGGAACGAGCTTTATGCCAGGAAGTCCCTGTAGAGAAGGTCAGAGCATCCCCAGCACTGCCCAGGAGCGACCCCGCAGCATCACAGGGATCCAGGCAAATCCAGGGCTCTTCCCATGGGTGGGACACCGTGTCCTCTTTGGAGACCCCTCACAGAGACCCCTCAGCAGGGAAAGCCTCTTGCTCTGCTCTCAGTCCATCCCATGGTTTTTGCTCCCCATCCCCTCCCCAGGTGTCTTGGCAGGAAGGATTTGGAGGAGCTTCCCCAAGAACTGAGGTTTGGGCACCTATGAAACCCAAATAAAACACCTTTAGAAACCCTTTGAAGGCTCACCTTGCAGAGGTGCAAGATAAATCCCAAGCCACTGCTACAAAGAATTCCAGGGAGTTTAACTCCTCATGGATCATCCCGGAGTGGCAGAGCCCGTGATTGGTCCCACATTAATTCCACAGGATTCAGCTCAGCTCCTGAGGTTTGCACCTGGGTTTGTTCCAGGATGCACCAGGATTTGTGTTCCCTTCCAGAGATGCCCGAGGTGGGAAGCAGCCGACACCAGCTGTCTTGGACACCACGGGATAGCTCTGGGTACGTATCTCCTGGGCCACAATACAGGACTCGAAGTGCTCCAAAAAGCAGGGAAATTGGGGCAGGGACACGGTTTTCGGCATTGAGCAGTTTGCATGGTCAGCTCAAGGGTGGTTTGAGGGGGGAAAGTTACAGAGGGATGTGTTGAGGGCAAAGTCCACCACAAGGGGTAATGTGGATCAAAGGACTCCGATGATTTATGGATGGAGGGAAGGAACTGCATTTAAAGCCCAGATCCTGCTCTCAGAAAATCCATTCTCACGGAAGGTGTCTCCTGTGGGTGTCCAGCCTGGTGCTGGGCTGGCTCTCCTGCTCAGGTCACAGAGCTGGAAGGTTGGGATCTGTCCAAGCAGTAATGCCAAGACCTTCATCTGTGCGTCAGTCAGGTCCCTTGTAAAAACTGCAGCGGGCAGGAAAGTGCTGAATGTCGGCTGCTTGTCCACGGAACTATGGAGAAGGCCCAAGGCTGCTCCTGGAGACTGGTTGGTCCAAGGGGAGGTGGCACAGCAGGCAGCCAGGACGTGGAGCGGTGAAACAGCTGAAAACCCCAGCACTGGGGTTTTGTGGGGATAATGGATGGAGCTGTAGATTTGGGAGAGCAGGAGGAGTATTTTCCCAAATCCCAAAGACAAGTTATCCCCTGTGCACCCATGGGACCTTCACCAGCATCAGCCCAGGGGTCTGAAGGATGCCCAGGAGCACGTTGGTCATACCTTAGCAAACACCTGCCTGGTGAAGGATCCTTAAGATCCAACCCAAACCATTCTGTGATTCCATGATTCCTTTCTCACAGAGATGGAAGGTGGCAGCAGGGCAGGGACCTGGGCAGCCCAACCAGCCAGTCAGCTCCGTGGTCATATCCACCAAAATCACCCAGATCCAGGGAATGAGCTGATTTTTTGCTCGTGAAGAACATATGAGATAAATAAACACGGAGCGGAAAAAGACCATAATCATTTCAGGCTCCATTAGGGATAACTAATAAAACTCAGTGTTTGCCAAGTGGAAAATAACTATCTTGATAAGGCGGGAAAAAAAAAATTGAAATTAGTTTTCAACATCACAAAGTGAATTTGGCAGCAAAAAAAGCCACGCAGAGTTTAAAGAAACACCAGAGGAAGGAGCTCTGTTAATAAATGGCTTCGCATGGGTCTCTCTGGCTCCTTGTCATGCAGGCTGTTTGTTGTTATGTCTAAAATCGTGTGTCAGGGTATTTTATCACACATAAGGAGGGGCACTGCTCAAAAGGGCAAAACCCCCCGAGCTGAGGCTTGAGGAGCCCTGCATGGACTTGGAAAGTGAGGGCAGCTCAGCAGCTGATTTACACGCAGCTCCTTCCCTGGCTAAGAAGGGTCTCTCATTCCAAATGCGCTCAGGGTAGGGACGTTCAAGGGGGTCTTTTATTATAATTAAACTCTCTGCTTGTAGCAAAGGGCTCTGGTGCTCTGGGAGAATTATTCCTAATAAGGCAGGAACAAATCTGCCCAGCTTGTGGTAAAAAACACCCATGCTGGTCCACTGAAGGCTGTAGATGTGTGGGCAGCTGCCTTTTAATTCCACATCTCAGCTCTTTTTCCAATTACTTTTGACTAACCTCTAATTGAGATCTGAAATTAAAATCAAACAGGATGGAGGAGCTTTAGTGGGGAAGACCCAGTCACGCTGTTCACCTCTTTGTTTCCCCCAAGCCCCTTTCCAGGTCCTTACGCTGCTTTTTGTTCCTTATTAGCTCTTCTGAAGTGAATTATTTATTAGCAAAAAGTATTTGCTGTGCTCTAATCCCACACACAGGACCACACTTTCCACTGGTCTGAGGAATAAATAGAAATTTATCTTCCTTTCAGCGTGGAAAAGGGGCCTTTAACACGTTGATATGTGTTGCATGGCAGATTTGTTTCTGGAAATTGCTCTTCTTTTGCTCCTTGCCATTCCTGAATAATCAGACTTCTTTGCATTTCCACTGGGACATCTGCACGAGTTTCAAATCATTCCTGGCCGGGAGGCTTTGTGGGGCTAAAAAAACCCCAAACATTCAATGCAACCTCTTCTTTCTTTCTATTTTATTTTCTAATTTGTATTTTCTATCTGTTTTTCAATTTAGTTCCTTAAATTTCCATCTGGTTGTGTGTTGAGCTCTCAGGGACTGGGTTTGCCTTTTCACAGGAATATTCTTGGGGAAACACAAGATCTGGAGAAAACACCAAGGCTGAAGCCCACCATCAACTGGAGTACCACCTTCTGCTCCTAAATCCTGGAGACACGGGGCATGGAGTGGGAAACATGAGTCATTCAAGCTTAGAACACACGGAATCATTGAAAAAATAGGGAGGAACCCAACTATTGTCCACCCCGAGCAGTGGATTTGATGTTGGCAGGTCACCAAAACCTTGTGGTATCACATTGCCTGCAGATCTGCTCCTGTGCTTGCCTGCCAGGTTGGTGGGAATGCAGCATCCCAAGCCTGGGGTTTGGGATTTCTCCCAGGCTGGGGCTTTGGGATTTCTCCCAGCAACAGCCTGCTCCAGGTCCTGCAGGCTGGTGTGAGTGGAAAGACCTTGATGAGGTGTCCAGCTGGAGCTCCTGCCCTTGGGAGCATCTCCATTTTCTGCACACTTAAAACCAGCTCTTATTATATCCCGTTGCCATCACGATGGATATTCCAGCCATATTTAACTTCCTTCATCTCTCTGTTTCCAGCCTGAAAACCCCTATGGGAAACATCACCTTGGAGGGGGATCACCCATCTTTTTGGGAGGTGGGACCATGAGGACCACAGGATGTCTGTGCTGAGACGCCACAGGGCATTCCACATCACAGAGGGCTTTCCCAGGGTGGTGTCTATCCCAGCAGGGTTTCAGTGAAGGGAAGATCTGCTCCCAAACATGATCCTCCTTCACATCCTCGAGTCTGGGTTGAGAAGCAGGAACAAGATGTCCTGAGATGACATTTTTCCTGAAAAATCTGCATGTACAGAGGAAGAGACCCAGGCAGGAGACCTCCTAAAGAACAGGTTTCTCATGAGTCTCCACAGTCTTGTAATTCCCCTGATGCTGTTTCCAGTTCATGGAACGGCTCAGCACGAGCAACCTTGTGGGCAGCTTTTCCTGAAGGATGTCCCTGGCTGGATATGGCAGTGGCTCCACCACAGCCAGGTAAGAGAGATGGCTCACTTTGGGAAGGGAATGGTACTGGGGCACAGGGAGGTGTGTTGGAAGTAGATTTGATGAAGGACCCCTGAAACTGCCTCCAAACCAATCAGGAATACACTAAAAAGGCTGTTCCATGCCAGGATCCTGTCCATCCCAGGTAGATCCCTCCCACAAGAACTGCCCTCCCTCATTATCACCCGTCTTGCTCAGGTGTTGCAGAAGAAAAGAACGCCCATTTCCAATACTTTTGCCCATGTTCTAAGGACCAGAGCTCTGCTGAGGATGCTGCTCCTGCCCACACCCCAGCCGTGTATCCCAGGAGGGCTCGGGAGGGATGAAGTGACTCCGTTTCCCTGCTGAGTTCCAATTTAATGCCTGTGTACACTCTGTGCAGCCCCGAGCTCCACGTGTTAAAAATGCCCCCCAGGGAATTGCCACTGGGATGTGATTCCTGGCCAGTTTATCCAGTTCCAGCTGAATTGCACCGTGCTCTGCAGACCGGCACCGAGCTCGTTAGCCCGGGCACAGCATGGCACAGGCAGAGCTGAGCCACGTCACATGCCAGCTTGGATCCTGCTTAAAACCAGCCACTTTTGGGTGGCAGAGAGCCCGTGCTAATAAATCTGTTGGAGGAGCACCAGCAGCATCCTCACCACCTTCCCTCATCTACCGGAGAACCACAAATGTGGTGGGCAGGGAGGGGTACACGCGTGCGTTGGCCTTAAAACAACAAAATTTGGTTAAATCAAAGGAGGAGAAGGAGAAAATGAGCCCCAGTGCCCCCATCCAGTGTGGCTCATCCAGAGAATCCACCTACGGTGACAGCCCCCGCTGTCCCCAGGTGGAGAACGCTTGGCTTTGTCTGGATTCAAAGGAAATAAATTAGATGTTGAGAGAAAAATAGCTCTGCACGTCTCATGGGAAAGCAAGAATTCTGCAGTAATAGATGACCTGCTAAAACTGTTCTGTAGCACCAAGGAGTGCCTCGTCTGTGTTTATGTCACGGCTGCAGGAACGTGGCCTGAAGGCAAATGCTCCTGTCGGTGCAAGAGCAGCTGGGCATGGGAGTTCTGACAATCAGGAGTTATAATTAGATATATTTATGTATTTATAGATATACACCCGTGCTATGAGTCCCCGCTCTTAGAAGAACCTTTTCACCTACTGTGTGTGAAACGGACGTGCACGAAAACCTCCGGATGGGGCTTGCAGCTCCAAGAGGAGAAGTGGGATCATCCCTCCTTGCTCCAACCTGCCCGCAGGAAGGGATCACATCGTGGTGCCGCGGGCAGTGCCGGCTGCCAGCGTCCGGCTGCCCCTCGCCAAAGTGCCCCCTGGCACCACGGGAATCATCCCCGGCCTCTGTTCCCCCCGGCGGTCCCACCAGGGATTGAATTTCGCCTGGTTTCTTGCGGAGCTAAATGGCCCTTCTTCTTCCCCCGCGGAAGCAGAAGCTCATTACGGGAAGCTGTTTTGCTATTCCTGCTGGAAATCCTTGCCCAACAGCACATTTGATAATCATACATGGTCTCATAGCTCGCTACACTCCTGCCCATCTGCCAGCATGGCAATCTGCCTGCTCACCAGATGGTCCACTTGATTCACAGGGGCAGAGGTGCCAAAAAAAAAGATGGATTTAGATGACACTGTTAGTGCCACCTCTCCTGCCTTCCCTCCGCAGTGACAGCTCCGACAAATTAGTGCCACGGCAACAAAGAATCCCTCGGAACAGAACGCCGGAATCAGAGATGGAAAGGCCTATTAGGTCATTTATTCCAGCGCCTCGCCAGTGCCTGATCGTCACATTAATCTCACCACACGCGGAAGAGGAAAGGCCAGGCTGCTTCCAGAGACCGGCGGTTGCCAACGGTGCCAGCGAGATTCCAGCCTGTGCCGCGGAGAGCCGGGAGGGCCATATGGGGTGTCAAAATATATTACGCCAAAGTTGAGCCTGAAGGCAAATCTCCCTGCGAGGAGGCCCGTGATAGACAGGAAGAATGTTCACGCTGATGATGGGAGGATCCGACGGCGGCGCGAGGGGTGTCATCCCCAATGCGCGACCGCGGACACGTCCGTGTGTCTTCCACAAGAGGAGCCAAATAATTATCTGGGGATGTAAAAGGGGCATAAGTGGCTCTGAAAGGGCAGGTCAGCTCCGTTTTTGCTCTTCTCCATCCCGGTTCCCTGTCATCAGCCAGAGACTCGCTCAGTTAATAACGCCAAGGTTGTGGGTTTGATCCCCATATGGGCCATTCACTGAAGAGTTGGACTTCACGATCCTTGTGGGTCCCTTCCAGCTTGGAATGTCCTGGGATTATATTTTTAGATAAATATATCATGGCTCTAAACATCTGATGTGGCAATCACCAAGCCACCCAATGCCATGCTTCACAAAACATGTCTTCTCTTTCCAGTTGGGTTGGGATAACCTTAAGAACATCCATTCTAAAGACAAAAATTTCCTAAACCTTCTCAAAGCTTTGCAAACTCAACCCACCTCTGATTTCAAGCCTCTTATCAACACAAGGGGAGTAGAAAATATAAGCAGGTGAATATTCAAGTTCTTCTAAACATTTAGCTAATAAAAGGGCAGAAATGGCAGAATAAAAGGAATTTCCCCTCAGTGTTGCCCTGAACTTGAGATAAAGGTATTTATCGACTCCTCGTAGGGCAAAAAACAAGGGTGGGTCCTCCACCAAGGTCTTGGCTTTTCCATGAGCTGGTTTTACACTCTCATTCCCATTTTTCTCTCTCTCCTTGGTCCCACTGTCACTCCCTAAGGTCACATAAATAACACAAAGAACAGACAGCCGTTCACTCTGTGTTTTCCATGATTTTTCTGTCTTTCCCTCACTTTGTAAAACCCTAATTGCTCAATTAACCTAATGAGGTGGATCTTAGAGCTTTCCAAGTGCTCAGCTCTTGAAATCCCTTGAATGTCTCCATCATTTATTTCCATATCACACCTGCGATGGGAGCGATCCCACCGACCAAGGCTAGATGAGCAAATAAATGGAAAGGAAGGAGAGGGAATGACCCTGCGGAACCAGGACATCTCCGTGCCGGGCTGCAAAGGGAGAGGAGGTTCCCCAGCGCCACGGGAATGAGCACAACATCCTGCCTGAGGGCTGGGGAAGGACATCAACACCCAAACTCGGCGGAGGGTGAGTTTTTTAGGAATCCGAAGCAAACAGGAGGGCAGAGCTACTTTTTGCGCTCAGACCCGGGAGATCTTGCTGCGGTGACCCACTGCCCTCATTTCTTCCCCCGCAGCCCAAACCCAGAGCCTTGGCTGCCCATGAAAGAGGCATCTAATGGTGCTAAATGGCTGCAAAGAGCCTCGATGGGTCTCGCTCTGCCCGGGCTCGTGGGGAGTTCAAAACAAGCCTGACTCAATCTCATTATTTTCCACTCGACTTTGCAGTAATAGCACGCGGCAGCATTGAAAAGGTGAGGGCCTCCTGCTGGTTTACTCTTTTGGCAGAATTTATTCCAGGCAGAGGGTTAAAAAAGCATTGATTGTTTTATTTTTCTGTATTTTTTTTTACTTTATTTTTGAAGAATAGCTTCGGGAAAGGCTGTGGAAAGGCTTTGGAAAGGGGCGTTCAGAAGCACAGCCACGCTCCGAGGTGAATATCCAGAGTGCTGCCAAATATTCAAACACTTCAATATTTTCTTATACTTCAATTTGATTTATTAAATACTTTTAAAAAATGGAAGAAGTGGCAGAATAAAAGGAGTTCTGCATAAATGTTGCCCTGAAGTTGAGATAAAGGCAGAGAATGTTTTTGGGAGAGGCTGTAGAAAGGCTTTGGAAGTACAGCCACACTTAGAGGTGAATATCCAAAGTGCTGCCGAATATTCAAACACTTCAATGTTTTGTTACACTGAAATATTTTATTTGATTTATTAAATACTTTAAATACTTTTAAAAAATGGAAGAAATGGCAGAATAAAAGGACTTCTGCCTAGATGTTGCAGATAAAGGTAGCTTTTGGGAAAGGCCGTAGAGAAACTTTGGAAAGGGAGAGCCAGTCTTAATTAGCTGTAATTAGCCAAAAATGCTGCATCAAAATATGCCTGAATAACACAGTTAGGAAGAAATGTTCCTTAGCTGCTGCGTTATTGGGCTGCTGGTTTTTTTCCCCTCTGCTTATGGGAAGAAGTAGAAATTCCTGGGTTTGCTCAGCTTCCCAATAAATCCCCATTAAAACGAGCAGCCGAGCAGGGCCCCCTGCCGTGTCCTGGCTCCCTGCAGTGCCCATTCCCTGCCCGCTGCATGGGCAGCCCTGGGGCGGGCACCACTTCCAGGGCACGGAGCTGGCAGCATCTGGCCCGTGAAGAATTCCCTCCGTGAGAGAAGGTCCCTGCCCCGACCCCTGGCTGAGACAGACCCCTCCGGGAAAAGCTTGGGCCACGAGCACCCCCAAAAATCCATTAAGGAAGGGGAGGAATTGCCCTGCAGTTGTGTTCTCTGGCCCGTGACCATCCCCAATATCCACAATTATTGTCCGGCAACGAAACGAGCAGCGAGTTTCTTCCTCCCTCCTTTGTTTATGGTGGGTTTTCTCCCGTGAGGAAAGCACCTCTCGGGCACAGAGGAGAGTGCTGAGCGCTCCGTGGCTGAATGGGATGCTCTTCTCGTGGTCCTCTCCTGTTTTTTCCGCTCTGTCGCTCCTGGCGGCGCGTTGATTGGAGATGTCAGTCGGTGATCATTTACAAAAGCTGGTGAGGAGGCTGCTCATTTCGTGTCTCGGGAGAGGAAACAAGGAAGAGGAGCAGGCTCTTTCTCTTGCTTCCGTGAGCAATAAACAGCAGGAGCAAAGCTGAAGCCGCTTGAAAGGACGGCGAGTTTTCCGAAACGCTTGCTAAGAAAGGGATCTAAAAGCGGGACGAAGCGTTGCAGCCGTCGGGTTTGGAAGGGGAAGGAGACCTTCTGGGTCAGCCCTCCGGGAACATGGGTTTCCAGGAACCGTCGGAATTGCACCGAGATAGATAAAGACAGGAAAAGGGACAATACAGCCTGTTTTCCAGTGTGCAAAGTGAGCTTGACACGGGACAAAAGAAAAAAAGAGCCAGATTTCAATCTGTGGAGAAGCAAAGCAGAAGCTTTTTAATCCAAAAAACGGAGGTGCTTTCCCTGGCTCTCCGAAACGCAATGATATCCGAGCAGGAACTACTGGGATGATGATGGACACTCAGCCAGAGGACAGCACGTCCCCTCTGCATCATTTCAGAGCCAATTTCTGCACATATTTTCTTTCCTGTTTAAATGTTGCCCCTAATTCCTGATCCAAACTGGCCTTTCCAATGGCAGGATCTCACGCCATTTCCCACCAGATTAGGGAGCTTTCTGTGATCTCTGCCCCCTTGCCACCCTGAGCCCCCCACAGCTCACCAAGCTGAGCTTTGCTAAGCCAGACAGATTTAATCAGCCAGATACTATGAGGTACGTTTTTGAGGGTATTTTTGTAATTTTCCTGAGGTTTTTCCACCCTCCAGAATGAGGATTTTCAGTAGGAAATGAACTCCAAGGTCTTTTACATTGGAAAGCAGTTCCCATCCTCGCTGTGGGTGGGTTCCCTGATCCAAGGCTGATGCCAGTGAGATGATGAAGATGAACGTTGTCCCTTGGTCCTCACCTGTCCTTCAGCAACTATGTGGGGTGGAAGATGCTTATCTTAGAGGTCTTGTCTAACCTTAATGATTCTGTGCTGTTCAACCTCTCCTGGGACCCACCCACAGGTTCACCAAGGTCTCCTTGAGAAATTCAAATCAGCTTCCCCCAGTCCCTGGAGATGCCAAAGGTTTGGGGACCGAACACTCCAAACTCCCCAGGGAGTGGAGCATTTCCAGGTGATGGCCAAAATATTGTATGGGCTTTGTCTTTTGGAGGTGTCACTGAGCACACAGGACACCTGGGGGTGGCATCTCAGGTGGGCACCTGAATCGCAACATAAAGCAGCCCCCATTTCATCCCTCTCCTGCCTGTTCCTGACAAACAAAGCAGCACAAAGGAAGGAATCAGCTTTAAACATTCCACTTCTTCCACTTGCTTATGAAAATGTTATTTTTGCGCACCAAGATTGGTTTTATTTCTGTGCTTTGCTGTCCCTGCTGAACACAGGAGACCGAAATCAAGGAGAAGAGCGTGAAATGAAGCCGCGTCGCTTAAAAGAGCTTGATTGATTTGAAGGGAAGCATTTCCCCTTGAATTCACAAAGTGGAGCCAGCGTTTTTAAATCAACACTCCTCTTCATGAAAACAAGTCATTATTCTTTCATTGAAGCCAGAGCCAAAGTCTGGCAAATTACTAAAGTTAGAAAAATGCAAATGTTCTATTAGTCTGGGAGACCGTAGTTATGTTTCATTAACTCAGGCTCTTTCTGTACATGCATAATGTATTTTCCTGGTTTCTTTTTGTGGTTAACGGGAAGTGAAGGTCCATCTCAGCCTGTTGGCTCCACGGGAAAAGGCTGGGTAACAAGGGAGGATACGGCTCATCCCCCAGAGATGCCGCAGTACCTGGCGTGCCAGGGACCTCCAGGGGCAACACCACCTTCCTGGCCTTCCCAGAGCTTTTCCAGCCCTCTGGGCCCTCTGCACACCACAGGCAAGGGGAGATGTCAGGTGATGCCACCCCTCCACTGGCACCACTGCATCCGTAGCAGCTTGTCACTGCACGGCTGGGCTGGGTCAGGAGGGCTGGGAACACGTGGGCAGGTGGGGGCAGGTTTCCCATTCAGTCCTCGTGAGTCACAGCTCGTTCCCTGGGATCCTCCATGGACGACACGCTTCTTCCCAAGGTTTTATTTGGCATGGAAGCACTTTGCTTAGGAATACAACCCCTGAGCAGCCTCCTACGCTTTCTGCTGAGACCTCCTCTCCACAGCTGGGGGATCAGGCAGGTTTGCTGGGAGCACAACGTGCAGCTCCCCAGGGAATGGGAAGTGGATGGATGCTAACAGCACTTATCTCCCAGGCACACCCCGTGGGGTAATCAGGGGATGATAATTAGGTGCCTTCAGCCCCAGAGCTGAGCAGGGCATGATGCACACGTGTAACAGGAGCGGGGAATCCTGGCCAAGACTTGGCCTTGGGCATCTCCAAACCCTCTGGATCATCCCGTGCTCAGCCATCCCCCAGGGCAGTGGGCACAGCCCCAAGGCTGCCAGAGCTCCAGGAGCATTTGGGCAACAGGACAGGGACGGGGGGGGATTGTTGGGGTGTCTGTGCAGGGCCAGGGGTTGGACTCTGATCCTTGGGGGTCCCTTCCAACTCCTGATGTTTTGTGATTCTACGATCCCATCGCTCCATCAAGGCAGCAATTATTTCAGAGCCCCTGAATGCAAATTCCTAGAGGTGACAGCCTGGAGAGCGACATTGAACCCCAGGTTCCAACCCTGCCCTGCTGCAGCCACGTGGAAGTGACCTTGGAAGCATTCATTTGACTTGGAAGTTGCTTGCCATGCCTGATTTATCCAGCTCGTTCCATAGATAGTTAATTAATCCCCTCCCTTGAAAACTATAAGAAGTTTATTGCAGTCTGAGTGGTTTCCTGTTTTATCCCAGTTTGGCGACACACACGGAGCTTGGGACTGTCCCTATCTTCCTTGGCTTTGTGTGTGCAAACTGTCTTCTGATGATGGGAAACTCCATGGATTTCTGTGACTCTCCAAAGGCTACCAGCTGTGTTGGAAGACCGGCGACCCAGCACCGGCTCTTCCCTGCCTGGGCCAGTTATTTCTCCTTTACAGCCAGGGAAAATGAGCTTCCCTGTGGAGCCACCGGAGCTCCCTCACCCCTGTTACAGACTTTATCACTAATTTAGTGCAGGTCCCATCAGTTCAGCTCATAAAGTGTGCGATCCAGAGCGATGGGAAGAGGGAAATGTGGCTTCCCTGACCTCACTGGGAGTAAGGGAGCCAAGCCAAAGGAGTTGCATTTCCCTTGGAACAGCCCAGGGACACAATAGCAAGGGGTGCCCGCTCTGCTTTCCTCACAAGGGCTGGAGCTGGTCCTTCCATCATTGGTAGAGCACCTGATGCAGGGCCAGGGGCACTGCACCTTCTCAGGGTACAAAATACAGCTCTGTGCTGGAAAACAGCGTGTTAGGAACTGTTATCCCAAAATTGAGCTTCACCTGGGTTGCCCAAGCTCCATCCTGACTGACCTGCTCGTCCATGAGAGGAGCGTGATTAAGGAACAGGATTCAATCCCCTCAAACTGCCCATAAAAGCCAGAATATTATAATGTATGTGAGGGAATCATCATGCCAGGGATGTAAAAGCCACATGGCTCCATGAAGAATGAATCCACAGCAAGAGCAAAAGGCCAGGCTGTTGGAAACGTCAGGCAAAGAAAAGGCTTCTTGCTGTGAAGTTGCATTTAAAGAAAGCTGAAATTCCCAAGAAGAGCAGTCACAAACCCTCCCTAAGTGGTTTCCAGGGCTGTTTGTTATTTTACCTTTGTTTACATGACGTTTATAGCGTGTTTTAAATCTGCTTATAAACCTTCCCTTGCGAGCCAAGAGCACTTCTCTAATGATACTGGTGATGCACGAGGGAAGAAGTTAAAGAATGAGCTTGGCTGCTCTCGTGACGGATGAAAATGTGAGGGGAAAGGGCTTAATTCCGGAGCATGGAGTGCTTACAAATCCAAATAAATCCATCGGAAAAGACCAGCTGCCCCAGCAGGGAGGAACGGGCTGTAACAGCCCCGTTTTACCACCTCTTGTCTCTTTAGTTCCAATCCCTTCTCCGCTTTGCTTTTAGGATGGGAAAACTGTGCTGAACTGGGTGGAAGTTTCCAGAGAATTCCAGCCCTCCGCAAGCACACCTTAGCACTGCTAAACTGCTGGAAAAACAAAGCCCCCTCTTTTATGGGCAGGGTGAAAACACAGAGCGGCAAAGTAGAGGCACCAAAAAGAGAGTTCAGAGAGAATTTTAATCGCATTTGCAGTAAATTAAGGGCAGGTAAGGGTTGCTGTGAACTCTGTCCCCACGGGGTTGTTTCACAAAGAGGTCACCGCACGAGAATCCCTTTGGTGATTACATCTTTGGCTTGTTTTAGAAGAAGAGAACACAGAAATCGGGAAAAGTGGAAACGTGCTGCTCACAAAATTAAACGCACATGGGAAACAGGAAAGAATCAGCCTGAAGAGCAAACTGAGTATTCCAACATCCCCCTAATTGCCCAGAGCCATTCCCATCCAAACATGGATCCCAGATTTGATCCCAGCTCTTCGGTCGGTCGGCATTTTATGGGTTATTCCAACCATCACAAGCCACGTAATTAACCCAGAAAACACAACTAGCGAATTCCAAGTATATTGTTTCACTGTCTGCTCGTTTATGAGGTGGAACAGTAAATTTTCTCAGATTTCCCAAATCCACTACCAGTATTTACCAGGAGAAGATGAAAGAAGTTCAGCCACTGAGCACAGAAGTCAAGATTTTTGTAAAATGACTTAATTGCAAACACTTTCCTATGGGGATCCCCTTTGGGAGACACCTTAAAGGGAATGTGTTTTCTGAATGTGTCGAGCGTTTAATTTCTCAAATAATTTTGGTTGCCCTTGGCACTGGAAATGATGAGTCACTTGTGAAATCTTGGCCCACGCTGCAAAACCTCCTCAAAAACCTGCCTCAGGCTGTTTGCAGAAGGGAAGGAGAAGAGCAGAGGAGGTAGCCAAGATGTAAAAGATGAGCATCCTTGTGGGGCACCCTCTTTGGAGGCCAGGCAGGCTCAGACAGGGGGTTTGGTGATGGCGAGAGGGGAGGAGTTTCCATCCTCTCCTGTGGTCCTTTGTCCACGCTCTGCCCCTCCAGCAGCTGATGGTTCCCTGCTGATCTAAAACCATCACTCACATACCAATAAATCGTCTCATCCCACCCCCTGCCATGGGCAGGGACACCTTCCACCAGCCCAGGGTGCTCCAACCTGGCCTTGGACACTCCCAGGGATCCAGGGGCAGCCACAGCTTCTCTGCCCAACCTGTGCCAATCCCTGCCCACCCTCCCAGCCAGCAATTCCTTCCCAATATCCCACCCAGCCCTGCCCTCTGGCAGTGGGAAGCCATTCCCTGTGTCCTGTCCCTCCATGCCTTGTCCCCAGTCCCTCTCCAGCTCTCCTGGAGCCCCTTTGGGCCCTGCAAGGGGCTCTCAGGTCTCCCTGGAGCCTTCTCTCCTCCCCCCAGCTCTCCCAGCCTGTGTGATTTATGCAGAGAGCTGACAGCCAGCCTTCAATAAATAAAACCCCAAACTGATTCTTGAGGCCCCCCTAACGTGCTGCCACCTGGGTGCAGGAGAAACCTTTCCAAAGGGACGCCCATGTCTTTGGAGCTCCATCTCTGCCGAGCCCCACATCCCACCTCGCCGGCTTCCCTCACCAGCCAATTCATTCCCCTAAACCCAGGGAGGATAATGAAACCCGCTGAAATATGGGATCAAAGGCCAAGGTTGGGTTTCCCTGGAAACCATGGCATTGTGTCTGCTGTTGTCATCCCCGAGCGCTGCCCGCGCTGTTCCGGCTGCTCTGCCACGGGAAACGTGGAGTCTGCACCAGCACTGCCCCTCCCTCCCCTCCAGCCCCACACTAGGGCTAACGTGCCTTCAATAATTCCCTATTAAAAGGATAACAAAGGTCGGGTGGTGTTTTTTTTCTCTTTCACAAAGCCTCTCTTTTGTCTTAATAAAGACCCTGCCGTATATTCCCACAGATATCTTGGCCCGCGCAGTATCTCCTCGGCTCTTGCCAATCTCCGGGAGAAAACAAGTGACCTCAGCGAAGCTGGGATGATAAGGTTGGGATTTATCAAGAGAAACTCCTACGAGCCTGATTTTCATTTTTCCTGCGGGTGCAGCTGGGATATAAATCAAACGGCTATGGGGATCGTTCATCCATTGTGATGGATCTTAGCACCGCTGTCAGCACGGGAAGGACACCCGAGCGGGGAGATTGGTGTGGCTCTGCCTCCCGCTCTGCCAAGGAGCCAGTCGTGTCATCCCTCATGGAAACGTTAGCACGCAGTGGGAATATCTGGGAAAAAAGGGGGTGTTGCTCACGGTAATAAATCGCTTCGACAGACCATTCATATTGTCTAGTCAGGATTCGCGGTGTTTTATCTCCGTGTCTGTAAATGGCAAGGGAATTTCAGGGCTTTTTGCACCCCATTCTTTAAACAAGACAAACTCTTTTTAGGGGCTGAGGGAGGGAAGGAGCAGAGTGAAAATGGGATGGGCTTCCCAGCACAGCCTCAGCGGGGTTTTTAACGCTCAAGGACACTTACTGCCCCCCTAAGTGAGGAGACACAGCTCCTGAAGCAGCAGCAGCCAAGCAGACATACGGGAGGTGCTTCTGCAACCTCTGCTCCATTAAACCCGCTGTGTGCACCAGCTCTTCTCCCTTCAGTGGAGAAGAAAGGTGATTTTTCCTGTATTGTGTAGATAAAGAACTGCCTGAGGCCCAGGGATGTGCTCTAATAACAAGCAGCCCCAGCCCCACACACGGTAGGAGCTGTGGCCGCCTGCTAAAGGATGGAAAATGAAGATAAAACTATGTAAACATTAGGCAATGGATTAAAATATTGCCACATTTTATGAGAAAGCGCATAAATATCTTCCAGAAGTTCTCCCGAGCTGCTCTGTTTTCCCTGTTTTGTCTCTCAGCTCTCCCCCCTGACCATAAAGGCAGCTGTAAAACCCACAAACAGGCTGGTTGTGGGGTGAGCGAGTTCCCTGCTATCACTCAGAAAGCAGGAAATATTTAACATTCATTATCCATGCCTGTTCCTTCTTAATGGGAAGGAAATTCCCTCTTTCTTCTTATCCCACACCATTTCGTGCCGTGCTACAGACACTGCCTTGGGATGAGTTGCACCATCCCCTTATAAACCCTTTGCAAGGTCGCCCCACGTTCAGATTGGAGGTTGGACTTGATGACCTTAAGGGTCTTTTCCAACCTTAACCATTCCATGGTTCTGAGCCCATGGCAGGCAAACTGTTTATGTCCCTATTTGGTTCTATTTTCCAGCTTTTGCCTATTTTGCCTCTCTTTCAGCATGAGGAAAAGGGAGGTGTTTTCCCACCCACCACCCCCTCCACAGCCTCTCCCTGCAGAGATGAGCTTCTTCCCCAAAACAAAGGCGAAAAGAGATGCTTTTCTGCAGTTTCCCACATTGTTTTCATTCCCTTTGTCCCATGGTTTGGTTGTTTTGCTCTCCAAAGGGTCCCACTGGCCCCGGCAGCACGTTGCTGGTTCCCTCCTCTGCAGGCGCCAGAGCTCAGCAAAACGTGTCCCAGGAGACTTTCTGCTCCTCAGATTTAGGTCTGGAAGCCTGAAGGTGACCTCCCCAAGCCTCAGGCTCTAACCCTCCACACACATCGCTCCTGCTTCCGTGGGCAGCTCCTCTAAGCCCGTGGTGGTGGGAGGGAGGTTGGTGGCTGCGCTGTAGAAGCTCCAGAGAGGGTTTCCTGGGACACTGTCACAGCTCAGCATTCCTCCTTGGATGGGGGAAGTCCTTGCAGCTCTGTTGGAAATGCTCCAGGGCTTAGGCAGGGGGGTGATGCAGAGTTCATCCCTCCAGCCTCAAGGGTAAGGGAGCAAGAGGGGTTAAATAACCACGCTGGGGACATAATATCCCAAATTTTGGCACTGGGGAGCTTCTGGCCCCTTTACACACCCTTTGCCCCACTAGTGCTGCTGAGCAGCTTTGGTGTCCCCCAAAGCAAGCAGTCACAGAGTGTCGGGGTGCTGGATTTTACTGGAGATCACTGGGAAAATGCTGATGGAAAAGGAAATGCCAAGGCTGGCGCAGAGAGAGGCTCACGTCCCACAGTTTTTGCGTAGGGGAGGAGTTGTGCTCAGGCAAACACCCAGGAGGTGCCTCTGCATTGAACAGGATCTGGGTCCTGACCCTCTGGGGGACATGGCAAAGCCTTTACAGAGAGCAGGGAGCGCTTCTGGTGCGGGGGGGACAGGGCCTCCCCCCGAGGCCAGCTCTGTTTCCGTAGGCATGGATGAAGGAGATGGTCCTGGAAGGCAACATCTGCCTGTAATTGCCTTGTCCCCTCTCTCATCTCTGCCTGCTTCCCTTTCATGCCTCCTCTGCTGTCTTGTCACCCTCCCTCGCTCCTCACATCTCCCCAGGTTTGGTTCCCTCTTCTTTTCATCACCATTTCAAATGCCCCAAGGGGTTGGACTCCTATTTCTCCGTGCCTCTTGCTTCCCTGAATGCCCTCCCCTGGGAATAACATCAGCATCTCCTCTTTCATTCACTTCTGAGCCGAGTTAAAAGAGACGGGCCGTTAAACCCACAC
This sequence comes from Sclerurus mexicanus, assembly GCA_013396755.1. Lineage (NCBI taxonomy): Eukaryota > Metazoa > Chordata > Aves > Passeriformes > Furnariidae > Sclerurus > Sclerurus mexicanus. The sequence continues at coordinate 272,554 of VWZF01005023.1, forward strand.
AAAGCCACCAGCACCCCGATTTCTCTTTGATCTTGACACCAGCAACTCGCGATAGAACCAGAATCAAAACAATCCAGAAATCTGGCACAGCGACAGCTTGGAAGGAAGAGCTGAAAGGAAAATTTCCAAGATTTTCTTTTTTTTTTTTTTTTTAAAAAAAAAAAAGAAGAATGGAGGTTTTGATAAAAATTCCGCTTGGCGACAGTGCCTCTGCACTAATGGCTGAGGAATCCTGGAGCGGTTTGGGTGGGAAGGGACATTAAAGCCCATCTCATCCCACCCCTGCCATGGGCAGGGACACCTCCCACCAGCCCAGGTTGCTCCAAGGGAATCCAACCTGCCCTTGGACACTTCCAGGGATGAGACAGCCACAGCTCCTCTGTGAAACCTGTGAAATTCCTGTGACCTCACCATTAAAAACATCACAACGCTCTTTCTAGTTCTCTTTCACCACTGCTTTAATGTTCCCATAAATCCCTGGAAGAGGCTACCTTTGTATCCACCTGGGGAATGCATCTATTTGATTCCCACTGTAATTACTGGGTATTTTCTCAGTGCAATCAAGACTTTATCAGCAGTGGGTGCCCCTGCACAGAAAAGTAGATATTAAAGGGCATTGCATTACGAAAATCAGCATAATAGCTTTTCTTTCCAGCCCAAATAAATGCTGGTCCACGTGCCTGCGAGGTGTGTGTATTTAACTGTGCACACATCACCTTAATTAGAGCATTGGTGCTCTCACCAGCAGATACTAGGCTGGGTCATGGACTCCCCAGCAACCATTAACTTTCCATTTTCATTTAAAACACGGGGCTTTGCAATAAGAAAACTAGATCATGATCAAAAGCCCAGCTCTTCTATCAATAAAAGCTCATTTGTTTTAATTCTAACAGCTCTCTCTCGGCGGGGCTGACCCTGGGGGAAGAGCTGGGTGCACCCACCAAACTTCATGTCCCATCTTCTTCCACCTCCCCGTTTTTGGGGTGTCTGGGGGAGCCTGCACTGCCACAAAGCCAGAAATCCCTGTCACACAACAATATTATGTTTTTTCTATAGAACTAGATCCACCAGCTACGGGACACACACCGGAATCCACGGGTTTGCCCTGGCTCTGAAACCTCTCCAGATCAATATAATCAGCCACTTTCCTACTTACCTGTTTTACCTGAATCACCAGGTGATCTTTTTTGGTGCTTCAGAACCCCGAGCAGAAAACCCACTCCTTGTAGTTATGACTGATCTGTTCATTCGGGGCCGATGCCACACCCAGCGAGAGCAAAAGAGAAAAGGCAAACTCCAAGGAGATTTATCCCACTGCTCCTACCTAATTCCATGCTTTTCCAGCTGCAACAACCGCGTCCCAGTCGCTGCCTGGTTGCAATGTGATTTCCAAAGCTTTAGTCTCTCACTGAGCTCCCCGCACTGCCAGAGAGACACTTGGGCAGAGTTTGATCCTCAGCAAGGATTAAATACAGAAACCCCAATAACGAACCCGCTCCTGCTCGCTGACCCCAACACGCATTTTGCTGTGGGAGTGGTGGATCAGCACGGGGGACATTCGCTGTCGGTGTGTCCTGTTGGGCACATCTGGGCACCTTGCTGTCTCTGCTGCTCCACAATCCACAGCCCCTTGTCCCACTTGCCAAGGGAGGGGATTGTCCCGCTCTGCTCTGCACTGGGGTGGCCTCACCTGGAATATTGTGGCAGTTTTGGGCACTGCAATATAAGAAGCACATTAAGGTCTTAGAGAGTGTCCAAAGAAGGGCAGTGAGGATGGGGAGAGGTCTGGAGGGGAAGCGTGTGAGGACACTGAGGGCACTTGGGGTGTCCAGCTGGAGGAGAGGAGACTGAGGGGAGACCTCATTGCAGGGACAACTCCCTCAGGAGGGGCAGGGTCTGATCTCTGCTCTGTGTGACAGGGACAGCACCCAGGGAAGGGCTGGAGCTGTGTCAGGGCAGGGTCAGGTGGGATCTCAGGCAAAGGTCCTTCCCCAGAGGGTGGTGGGCACTGCCCAGGCTGCCCAGGGCAGTGGGCACGGCCCCAAGGCTGCCAGAGCTCCAGGAGGGTTTGGATGATGCTCTGGGGCACAGGGGGTGACTCTTGGGGCTGGTCCTGTGCAGGGCTGAGGGTTGGACTGATGATCCC
>VWZF01005023.1:276779-311068 GCA_013396755.1 Sclerurus mexicanus
CCCCCAGCAGTTTGGTGGAAGGACAGAGGGATGGTGAGCAGGAAGGCCATGGAAGCTCTGGATCAGCCCCAGCTGGGTTGCAGAGGTGGGGAAGAGCCTCTCCTTCCCGGTGATGGATGCACAGCTCCCTCCTGCAGCACCCGGGCTGGCCGGTGATGGATTAGCAGAGCATTAACCTTGTCATCTCGAAGAGGTCAGCCTGGTGATTTTATCACGTTTTAATCCATATTTTTATCACCCCGAGCTCCTTCCTAAGGGGACATGGGCACGCCGGGGCAGGGTGGGGGGCAGCGTGTAGAGGTTAGAGGATAATTCTTTGAACGCTTGCCATTTCTGAGTCCGTGTGTTTTGGGGAGCTCTGGTGGTGGGGGTGGGATGGCCATTCCCAATATTTCTGTCACCCGATCAGTGAGGTACTTTTACTGGTGGCTGTGAATTCCCCGTGTCCTCGGGGCACAGCAGGTTTCAGGGAACAGTAAGTTTTTAGGGCTGTTCTACCCAAAAGGATGAATATCTGCCCAAAGCCACAAAGAGATTGCTGTGCCCATCTCAGGTTTGGTTTGTGTTTTGTGAGTACATCCACCACTTCTGGTTTATTGCCTGTCTTATTTAGAGTGGGTGATGAGCTGAGAATACCCAAGTCAGGCCATTAATTAATTAAGCAAAAGCCATTTTTAATTAGCACATATCGTGAGCCCAAACTTGCAGGCACCCGGTGAGGCTCCTGAAAGCACCAAACACCAAATTTCCCCTTAAATCCAAGCTAATCTGCCTTTCTTGCCTACATCTTCCCCAGGGAGCTTTCCCATTTTTCCTTCTGTTTCCCACCTCTGTTTTCCAGCCCTGTGCTGGATTCTGGTTGTTCCATCAGGCCTGGACTGAGCAGTTTTTCTCCCATTTCTAACACCCTGACATGATGCTTGGGTGGAAGGAAGGATGTTATTTCAGTTATTTATATCCTTTTTTAACCCGATTGTGTTGCCTGGAAGGGATGGTTGTGATCTCAGGTCTGGGTTTGGGCCAGGAAGAGAACAATAGAATAATTTGGGTTGGAAAAGTCCTCTAAGATCATCGAGTCCAACCATCTCCCAGCACTGCCAAGGCCACCACTCACCCTTGTCCCCAAGTGCCACATCCACAGGGCTTTTAAATCCCTCCAGGGATGAGGACTCCATCCCTGCCCTGAGCAGACTCTTCTAGGGCTGGGCAACCCTTGCCGTGGAGGAATTTTCCCTAATATCCAACCTAAGGAAGCAGCTAAAATGGAATGCCCCAGTGGATGGGGATAATTTAATGGGTCAGACTGGGCAAGGGTTGCTCTGCTCGCCCGGAATGATTCAGGGACACAGCAAGACTGAATCCAGGAAACCATCACGTCCCAGCTGCATTTCTGTCTCCTTTTTTTCCCCTGAAAAGAACAGCAAATCATGGAAGAATTTTGGAGATTATTATATGACAAACTGAAATATGGTGTTTCAGAAATTTCTCTGAGGAAAGACCGAAGCCTAAACAGAGGAGACATTTTTAACGATAAGATTCAAATATTTTGGCATAAACCCCTGAATTCCCAATAAGTCAGCTGTGACTGTGTCCAAGAACTTCAGCTTTTGATTTAGCAGAGGATACACAGCAAGCGTTAAATAATTCTGTACATTCCCAACAGGCAGCAATTTCAATTGATAAACACCCACCTGGAGATCAAACTGGATATATGAGTGTAAAGAGAAAACCATAAATATTTCATAGGTGCTAACATTAAGTTCAGGTTGGTGGGTTTTTCACCTGGAACAGCCACTCCAGCAAAGTGCTTCGAAAAGGGCCAAATACAACGCTGGTGTTCTGATGAAAGAAGTGGATTAAAAGCATGAAGAAATCAAATTTTGAGACAGAAAGCAGGAAAAGAGGGAGCATCCCAGCCCTGGGGGAGGAGAGGGGTCACAGCCCAAGCTGCTAAAGGTGTGCTGGAGCTCTGAAGGCACATCAGGCAGTGTGCTCACTGCTTTTCCTGCTGCATCTTTCCATCTGAATTACAAAGTGAAATGAGCTGAAATGCCCTAAATCCCTAATTTCCTGTATCACCTGTGCTGGAGGGACATTCCCGTTCCAGTCCAGCATAAAGAAGGCACTGGACGCTGTTGCCTCAGGTGGTGCTTTGTGGGCGCTGATGTCAAAGCACAGAGCGATTTTTTAATGCCTTTTGGCAACAGGCAGAAAAATGGGGTAAATCCGTTCCATGCTCACACCTTGGACAGTTGAGACATTTTGAGATGAAATCAATTTCTCGAGCCCAGGGAGGAGATTTGTTGGGATAATGATGCACCCAGATGCATTTACGTCTCAGGACCAAACTCTGTGGGATTTAGGGCATCCTCTGCCTGGAGCGGAGCTCTGTACATGGAATTTCACGACTGCAACCTCTCTCCGTTCTGTGGAGAAAAGAGGATTTCACCCTCCCAGCAGCTAAATCCACCTTCAGGGCCAAAGACACCAGCAGCCTCTTGTCCCAGACGGAATTATCTTGGATAACCACATTGAACCCAGCCTCTCGCTTTGTTTCAGTTCAAACATCGCTGTGGAGACAGGGGGAGGTATTTCCATGGTGTTTATTTTTAGATTTAATCTAATACAGAAACAGGAACCAAAAAAAAAAATCAACGAAGGGGAAGGGTGCAGATGCATTTGTGAGACATTCCTGGACCTGCTGCTCCCCTTAATAAGATTTAGAGAGATCAATATATTGATAAAATAGTCTCTGGTCTTGGCTGGAATAAATATTGGGAGAGGAAAGTGGGGCAAGGATGGATGTGGGCTTTGCAAGCTGCAGAATTGGGAGGAATATCCGTCCTGGAAAAGAGATGGAGCTTTCAGTCAGTGCAAACCCAACATATTCAGGAATTTCTCATCCTCGGCGGGGTGAGAAATTTCCAATTCCCTCTGCCTGAGGCAGCGTTTGCTCTTGCTAAGGGATTATCCTCATTTCTTGGGGTGTGATGGGAGGGAGCTCAGGCGCCTCTGGCTTCAGCCTTTGCCTGCTGCGGGCTGGGAAGGTTAGACACCACAAAGGGTTGGTGTTCCCCAAAAATGTGCCAGGAGCTCCCGGTGCCAAGATATCCTGTCACAGCGACAGCAACTGAGAGATGAATTCAACCCAGAAAGCAACGCTCCTCTTGGATGCTCGGCAATGTTCTTTGTTGAGCGTACACACTTGGAAAATACTTCCCAAAATATTTACTTGCAAATATTTTAAACTCTGCTAAAGCTCTTTACAAAAAAAAGAAAAGGGGAAAAAAAAACCCCGAGCTAAATTTATCCCTCAGTGGTTGTTTTGCAGCACGGATGACTCAGAGTTTGGGAGTTTGTACAAGCTGAGTCTGCACTGCTGCAGGGTGGTTTTCCATGGAGACTCCGCTCTTCCCCATCCCTGTGCTCCTGCTGGAGGTGCAAATGTCATTAACCGGGGCTGAAAATGGGATTTTTCCAGTGCGTTTGAATCCTTGGAAGCACAAATGTGGCCCTGGGAACACTCATGGTCGGGTTGGATGGGGCTCCGAGAACCTGAAGGTGTCCCTGCTCGTGGCGAGGGGTTGGACTGGTGGGCCTGTAATGGTCCCAAATGGGACTGGAAAACCCAAACCATTCCATGATTTCATTAAAATAATTTCAGGTACAACCAGGCAACTTACAGGAAATTTGATTGAGAAACCACCACTTCTGGAATCTGGTAAAAAACAGGCCCGGAGGAGGCTGTTGCTGGGGTTGCACATTCGTTATTATTGTGGGCTGGATTGTGAAATCCAGGTTTTTGTGCTGGAAAATCGAGGCTGAGCCCCAGACAGAGCAATGCCTGTGCCTCTGCAGCCCCTCGCTCTCTGCCTGCCCTGGGAGAAATAATTGCTCTCACAAGAGACTCGAGCAGCTCACAAAACAGGCTGGGAAGTTTATGGAAATGCTGGGGAGGAAAAAAAAAGGCATTCCTTATTCCAAAGGTATCTGCTTTAATGTGGGCATGGGCGGATTTGATCCTCACGGCGGTTTCTGGTCGCTTTTTGTCAGGCTGAAAGGAATAGTCAGAAAAAAATAACAGGCAGAAGAGCTGAGGTGGCACTTCCCTGGCAGGCAAACAGAACCTCAGCACTGGAGGTTAAAAACCAGGGGGATGGAGGTCCAAAAAGTCTCTGTGAGGAGAACAAGGGATCTGCTTTGGTGGAAGGGAAGTCTGTTGGAACACACCATCCCTGGGCACCTCTCGGGGCATCGTTCTCACCCACATCCTCCCAGAGGGCACAGCTGAGGGGGGAAGGAATTCTTGGCTCGGAGGGTGGTGGGATACGGGGTGCCCGGAGAAGCTGTGGCTGCCCCTGGATCCCTGGAAACGTCCAAAGGCAGGTTGGACAGGTCTTGGAGCACCCTGGGCTGGTGGAAGGGGGTGGAAGTGGATGATCTTTAAGTTCCCTTCCAACCCAAACCATTCCAGGATTCTGTGATGATTCGATTCCATCACACCGTGCACACCTGGTTCAGCCTCCTGGCAGAAAACGAGTGAAGCTTCATTTTTCCTTGAGTCAGAGCCCACACCTGCAAGTGATCAGAAGAGAAAACTCAATCCAGGCCCTGCTGTCCAAACCCAAGGCGTGAACCTCAACCCATCTGCAGTCTGTGGCTTCGGTGCCTTCGTATCTTCTGTGACAAAAATTGGGAGGGGGAAAAGAACAAATAAACTGTTTAAGAGAAAAGTCTGGGGTCGCCAGGGGAGCTGCCACACTTGGTCAGCTCCAACATGTTGCTGCAACGTGGGTTTATGGTCCTGCACGGATGAGTCCAGAGGATGGGAGGAGGGACTTTGCCAGGAGACACGGATCCCTCCGTTTTTCATTGTACCTAAACCCAGCCTAAGTCCAGCAGAACTTACAAAACCACAGCTATCAAAGGGACAAAAGGATGTGGGAAACATCTAGAGCAGAAATCTGGTTTGTCAAAAGGACATAGAGAAATATGTGCATTGTCCACAGCCCGGTGTGTGGCCAAGGGCTGAACACCAGGTCAGCTGGGAAACACCTCAAGCCCACAGGGCTTTTATCCCACCAGTCCTTTTCCAGATCATCCTTTCCCATCTGGAACTGGCCTTTCAGACAGGGAGGTCAGAGATGGCCTGATGGCCCTCCCCTCGTGGTGACACAACGCAATGTCAAGGTGACAACCTCCCACGGCAAGAGCCACCTCCAGGGAAGGAACGGTGGAGAGCAGAGCACACCCCCTGGATTTCACTAATGCTCTCACATCCATCAACTTTTACTCATATTCCCCCTTTATTCTCTCCCCTTGATGGGTCCATGACCCACCACTGCTCCTGTCTCCAGGTGCCCACCTGTGAGCAGTCTCCATTGTCAGCCTTGGCAGGAATTTGTGTCATTCCTTGAAAACCCCACAGCTGTACCTTGTGGTGCTTCATTCTGATTCAGGAGAGCTTCAAATGCCTCCAGGTGGGCCTGTCTGCCCCAGCCCGGTGCCACCAGCCCGGTGCCACCAGCCCAGTGCCACCAGCACACAGCCCTGCCTTCTTCTCATGCTTTATAGGAAAACACCCTCCCACAACTCCCTCGCAAACACCCAAGCGATGCCCAATTCTTCACTGTTCTGTTTGGGATTTTTTTTCCTCTCACATATGGCAATGGGTTTTCCACAAAAAAAAAAAAAAGGGATGTCAGTGACATTTTCTGCAGAGAAAAAACAACATTGGGAAGTTCTCTTTTTTGGAAAGCAAACAATGCTTTCCAAACTCTTATTTGAAGAGCTGTCATTGCTGGTGTAAATCTGAAAATATTTGGCTTTATTTCAAGCGCAGTGAAAACAGTGCTTGAAACATCCAGATTTGCAGTAAAACAGACATTCCAGCCTTCAGACGGCTCTGAATCCACAAAGTCCTGAGAGGCACTTGGGACAATCCACCCCAGAGACACCAAGCAGCTGTTTTGCCATCTTGGTGGCAAAACAAGGAGAAATTTTGGACGTCTCTTCACTCCCAGGGGGTTTGCTGTGTGTGTGCAAACAACTGATCCATCAAATCCAGCCGTGCCTCTCCAGCAGGATCTCAGATCCCCGATGCCCTGGTGACCCTGGGACATGAGTGCAGAGGAAGATCTCTCCTCGGCGTTTAACTTGGGCAATCAAACACTGGGGGTGTTTTAGGGAAGGGTCATTTCCACAGTGGGATTTCAGTCTACGCAACGGGTCCAAGAAGACTTCACTCAATGTCCACCTGCCTGTGATGGATCCCACCAGTTCAGAAACCTCCTGGTTCAGAAATTCCCCTCAGACAGAGACAAAGGGCCCTCTGCTGCCTTGGACACATCCATATGTGCCACATGCCTCCTGCGCTCCCGTAATTAACTTAATTTGACAAACCCCTACGAGCAACAGGCGCGGTTGTCTCGGAACCGCACGGTGACAACTCCCCAAACCATCAACATGACAGGAGAGCTGTGTCTAATTAACACTCTCTTAATACCTCAACAAAAAACAAACCTGCTGTTGGGCAAAAATAGTTTCACACTTCCTTATCAAATTAGGGCGAAATCGCTCCTAATGAGCGAAAATCAATTAGTGCGACACCCAAATGGATGTATTTATGCTGTCAGCAAGAGCTATTTGCATAACAGTTTGCAAGGGCATGGGAGATGCTGGAGCTGCTCCGTGCGCTAATGAGGAGCTGCTGCAGGAAGGTGCGACCAGACAGGAAAGTGTTTTATCCAACCTCCATTTGTTTCAATTATTTTATCCAACCGGCTGGCACCCGAGGCCAGGAGCATCGCAGGGGATCCTGCAGGGTTTCGGATCCCCAAAACCTCCGAATTCCAGGTAAATGTGGTCCGAGGGTGCATCTTCCTGCAGCCACAGGAGGAACGGGAAGGTTTGTGACTGGGATGAGCTTCCTGGCGTCACTTCCCTATGTGTCACGGTGCTGATGGAAGACCTGGCTCTTCCCTCCTTTACCCAGAGAGGTTAAAAAAAAGCCTCCTCAGGGAAAAATAAACAGCTGGAAATGGTGCACAACAAGACAAAATGCCTCCGTGAAAATCAGTCTTCATTTTCTGTTGTTCAAAGCTTTAATCCAATTAAAGGACCGGGCCACGAACAACCAGAACAGAGACAGAAAGCAACTGATTTTAATAATATTCCTTTATTTTATAGCTACCCAAAACATCTCTTTGCTGTTCTGTGTATACAGATGTGTTCTTGACCTTGGACTTCATTGCTTCAAAGCTGTGCTTGTGTCCATGTGTTTCTGACTCTCTACCTCAATGCCACTGTATTCATGGAATAATAGAATTCCACAATGGTTTAGCTTGGAAGGGACCTTAAAACCCATCTAATTCCCCCCCCTGCCATGGGCAAGGACACCTTCCACTATCCCAGGTTGCTCCAAATCCTGTCCAACCTGGCCTTGGACACTTCCAGGGATCCAGGGGAGCCACAGCTTCTCTGGACAGCAATAAATACTATTCCATGTATATAGGAGGAAGAGTGACACGACATGGACTGAAATAACTGCACATAAAGCTGAAATCTTTATTAAGGAAATTACTCGTGGCAAATTGTGTCATCTTCTGAAATTAGGCTGTCAGGTGGCAATAGTTGGAGGGATAAATAGCTCGACATCCTGTGCCTTTTCCCATCAGAATGGAGGATGCCCGAGGGGGATTGGGGCCCAAAAATACCAGTGCAAAGAGAAGCACACTGAGGGAAAGACCAGAAGGAGAGCAGGGGTGAGGGTGTTTTAGGAGAGGAAGCTGGAAGGTGATGGCACATCTGGCTGGGCAGAGCAAGGGCAGGGAAGGGCTGTGGTTGGTCTAAGTCCTTCTGGTCTTCTGCTGCAAGATTTTGGGGAAGGACATGGGGGAAGGTGGAGGCTGATCAGCTCTGATCAGACTCTGAGAATGGGCACAGGGAGCAATGATGCCACATGGAATGGGCACAAGGAGCTGATGCCACATGCAGTGGGAAAGGGGAGCTCTGATGCCACATGGAATGGGCACGAGGAGCTCTGATGCCGCATAGAATGGGCATGGGGAGCTCTGATGCCACATGCAGTGGGAAAGGGGAGCTCTGATGCCACATGGAATGGGCACAAGGAGCTGATGCCACATGCAGTGGGAAAGGGGAGCTCTGATGCCACATGGAATGGGCATGGGGAGCTCTGATGCCACATAGAATGGGCACGGGGAGCTCTGATGCCACATAGAATGGGCATGGGGAGCTCTGATGCCACATAGAATGGGCACAGGGAGCTCTGATGCCACATGCAGCGGGAAAGGAAGAACCAGGTCCATCCTGAATTCCTCTCAGCACGCACTTACAGGCACCAACAGCCCTGACATCCAAGCATTTTCCAGCACAGTTTTCCCTTTAAAACAGAAACGGCCAATTCTACAGCTCAGGAAAAACCCAGTCAATACAGAGCATTTCCCTCACAAAATAAACCCCGTTTTTCCAGCGTGTGGGCAGGGTGATGCTCCGAGGCGATTCCCAGCTTGTCACATCCCGGTGTGTTTTCCCTGGACGATAATAACAGTGTTCATCCAAAGCCATCAGGCGCTGGATTTCCCACACTCCCAGGATCGCTCCTGGCTGCTGCTTCCATTGCAGTCAGTCCATGGAAAGGTGTGCGCACTGGGGAGGATTTCCATCTCGAGAGAAAAGGAAGGAAACGGCCCCGTTTATTTCACAGCCTTGGAAAACACTCGTAGCAACCATGGAACGATTTCAGAAGTGGGCTCAGAGGAAGGTGTCCCCACCCGTGGTGGGAGGGTGGACAAGATGACCTTAAAGGTCCCTTTCAACCCAAACACCCGTGGCAGGGAGGGTGCCCTGGATGGTCCTTAAAAGGTCCCTTCCCACCCAAACTATTCCATGATTCTAAACCCACTTTGGGTGTCACGCCAGAGAAATGTCTCCAGGAATTTCTTCTTGAACCCCTCACACCTTTGAGGGATATACTTTTTACTGATAACTTACTGACACTTTTTACTTATTTTCTGTCATTTCCTCAGCCAACAGAGCAAAGAGTTCACTTTATGCACTGCAGGGTTTCCACGGGGAGTGGGATGTGCCCGGGACCACGCAAGCTCCAGGCATTCCTGGCGTGCTGGGATCACAGCCTCTCCACTTAACATATCTTCACGCATTCCCCGGCATCCAGCATCACCCTCCAGTACCCCCCAGCAATTCCAGCTGCTCTGGGAACCCCACCAGGACATGGCATCAATGCCATCAATCACGCAGGTAATGGGCAGCATGGTTTGGGTCCCTGGCTCTCACCCAGCGAAGCAGGGGGAATAAAATCCCATAATATTTTAGCTTTCTGCTCTAGACACGCTCTGCTGGGGTCTAAGGCATCAATCTGCTCCTTATCTTGGCTTTTTATCTGGCAGCCACGGCAGAAAGCATTTACTAATGCAACAAATGCACTCAGGGAAGTTTTAAACAGACTTGCTGGCTTTCCGGAGGAAACAACGGCGCTGTCGGGGCTTCGTGGGTATTGTCAGGAGGAATTTTTGGACAGGGAGGGCTGTATCCATGGCTGGCGCTTTTTGGCCAGAGCGTAGGCATCAGAACAGCCACTCTGGGGAAGGTGGACATCCCAGCCCATCAAACTTCTGAGGACTCTCGGACAAGCGTGGAAATTCCCGAATCACCACAGACAAAATTCCCAGGTGGGAAAGGAGCCAGTACTTGGAGAGGGCCTTGTAAGAAAGGTGGGGCCAAAGCTTTTAACAGGGCCTGCTGTGACAGCGCAAGGGCGAATGATTTTAAACTGGAACATTTAGGTTGATTTAGATTCGATATAAGGAGATTTTACAGGGAGGGTGGGCAGGCTCTGGCACAGGGAAGCTGTGGCTGCCCCTGGATCCCTGGAAGTGTCCAAGGCCAGGTTGGAGCACCCTGGGCTGGTGGAAGGTGCCCCTGCCCATGGCATAAGGGTTGGAACGAGATGGCCTTTTAAGCTGCCTTCCAACCCAAACTATGCTACGATTTATTATTATTTGCCCAAAAACCCCAAAATCAATGGTAGTTTACTGTCAAATTCTATGCAAACCCCAGAAAATGGGATGGAAACAGATCTTTCCTCTCACATCACTCCACGGTGTGTTGAAAGCTGTTTTCCCTCTGAAAATAAATGTTCTCATATTATATCTGGGCCTGACGTATAATTTTTGCATTATGCCTGGGATCTTTGGAAGAGCATCTCAAATGAGGTTGCAACGTAATTTCCCAGACAGGACGGGAGCCTGCAAGGTCAGGGCATCAGTGAGACGAGAGCACCTAATGAAGCAAGCAAATATTAGTGAGAAAGGGAAGAAAACAAATTCCTGAAGGACTGGAACCAGAATGATCCCCAGCCTCGTGGGCTCTGTACACGCAGGGAGAAAATGCGGGAATGAGGGGCACCACGGGAGCTGGGAAACCCCATCAGCCCCTTCTCAACATCTTTTAGACACCTGCGAATTTATTTCAATTTATGCACGGAAAAATTGGCAGGGGGCAGCTCCCTGGCTTGTGCAAAGGAGCTGCCGGGGACTCACCCTGGGCAGGACAAATAGCTGGCACAAAGAGGTGGATAAACAGCTGGAAAAGACGGTGCTGCTGGAGCCAAGGTGGCACTGATGATGCTGAGCAGCTCCCGTGGCAGTGAAAACACCCCTGAAAGCTGAAATCCCCTGTGCCTCATGTCCTCCTGGTGCGGGGGGGTACAGGGGTCCTGCTGGGTTTGGCAAACCCTCACAGATGTCTTGCTGGATGATTACCTGGCACTGAGCAAGGATTTGCTGGCACACGCTGGAGGGGCTCGCCCGGGCACTTTGCAGAAGTTTGATGCTCTCACAGGCATCCTTTGCTCAAGGGATGCTCCAGGAGTAATCCTGGACCTGTCACATCAGGCTTAGGGCACCTCCCAGGACCTGAAGGGGCTCCAAGAGAGATGGAGAGGGACTTTTGGTCCTGGAGTGACAGAGCAAGGGAGAATGGCTTAAACTGGCAGAGGGCAGGGTTAGGTGGGTTATTGGGAAGGAATTGCTGGCTGGGAGGGTGGGCAGGCCCTGGCACAGGTTGGGCAGAGAAGCTGTGGCTGCCCCTGGATCCCTGGGAGTGTCCAAAGCCAGGTTGGATGGGGCTTGGAGCACCCTGGGCTGGTGGAAGGTGTCCCTGCCCATGGTGGGGAATTGAAACAGAATGACCTTTGAGGTTTCTTCCAACCCAAACCATTCTTTGACTCATTGATTCTATTCTACAACTTCAATCCCATATTTATTGTCTCACCTTTCAGTCCTTGTTGTTGTTGTTGTTCAAAAAAACTGCCTCTCCAGCCCGCGATGCACAAAAGTCAAATTTCCTCCTGGGATTTGGGTCAGTGTCTCACTGCCAGCGTGTGATGTGCAACAGCAGCTGTGGCTGTGCTAGGAGGGGACCACGGGCTCACAAAGCGCCCAGAATTTAATACGATGTGACTGTGTCAGCCCTGGAGGGGAGGACGAGGGAAAACAAACACTCCTGCAACCCTACACCCCCGTCCTGTCAGCTACATGGGAAACACTGCTCTCCTTCACCTCAGAAGGAAAAATGAGGCAGAGCAGCCCCGGCCAGAAGCAGGAAGACGTGGAGAGCCTGAATCAGAAGCCAAATCGCACTAACCGGTGTCTGTGTTTAATAACACCCACTTAAAACCCGTTTGCCATCGCTGCAGCTCAGAGAGGTGCCGCGATTTCAAACCGACGCGCCTTCAGCAGGAGGGCGGCAGAACGAAGCAGAACGTTTCCACCGACGAGATTCCTGCTTTGCCAACCTCTTGGGAAACTCGGCACCGGAGCTCCCTTAAGACACGGCCGTCCTGCCTCACGTTGAAATGTCGTGGACCACCACAAGACAAATATATCTTTTGTGCAATTGAAACGGCAATCAGGGAGCTATTTTTTCTGATTAATGTAGGGAAAGTTGGCGGTCACAGCGGGGGACTGATGAGCCTAATCCATCAATGTCCTTGATCCTGGGACGCCTGATTGCTCCAAGCCACCGGGAGCGCATAATGAGGAGGAAAGGTGGTGATCGGGACCCGGATACGCTGTCCCTTCTGCTCCAGTCATTTGGATGTTTGCACCTCGGCTGATGCCACATGATGGGCTCTCAGGAGGGCATGGCTAATGAAATTAGGAGCGGGAGAGGAATTCTGTGCTTGTGGGAGAGCAGGGAGGAAATCTGGGATATCTGTGTGTCTTCGGCTCTCTGTGCGAGCAGAGATGGACCTAAAGAACGTGGAAACGTGACCATCCCACAGATGAGCTTGTCCTTTCAGTGCTTCTGCAGCAGGTGCCTGCCATGGCCAAGCAACCATTAAAATCCAATTAAGCCAATTAAATTTGTAAACAACCATCCACCATCCTTCTACCAGGGAGTTTTACCCTCAGTGGGGAGCAGGACTGGAGGTTCGAGGGGCTGCCACTGACCACTCTTCTCTCTCACACACTGTAGCACCAGATGCTCCTGGTCCCAGGGAGGTCCCGCCTGGAGCAGGCAAAGCTCTGCCATTCGGTGCCACGGCCACTGGCTGTCAAGAGAGAGGTTCCACACCAGCTGAGGGCCAGATGTGGCTTCTCCTCTCCCTCCTCTGAGGCCAGGATCATCCCTCTGCGCTCACAGAGGTACCAACAGCAGGAGCAGGCGGGGAGCCCACAATGCACCGCTCTGCACTCGCCCACTGCAGCCCCGCTGAGAAATGAGGAATTTCACGGCTTATTGAACACTGCAAATACTCACAGCAGATAAGACACAGCCCCAAATTATTTAATTTCTTATTTTTCAGTTGCTGCGCGCTGAGAAATCCCCGTTGTGCCACAGCCTACAGTCATACTTGCCTCCCTCCTCCCGAAATGCAGCTGCTGTGAGCCCAGTTAAATACGCCCATGGAGGGCATCCCAACCAGCCCTCCACCTCCTGGAGCTCTCCTGACCTCCTGAAAGCCAAGGACCTCTTTGTCCTGGCAGCAAACCAGCAGCCCCATGTGGGGTGTCTCTGATGCCGGTTCATCTTCCATGGAGGGCAGCCGGCAGAGGGTCTTCCCGTTTCCCATTCCATGTTGGAAGCTGTGCCTGCGGGTTCTCCAGGGATTGGGGTTCCTGAGGGCACCATTTAGTGTTGCTGTACCAGGAAAACACAGGTTGGGCACATCCAGGTTACTCCTCAAAGGGTGGAGGGAAGGAATCATCGCTCAAATAGAGCTAGTCCTAATTTTGGCGCTTTGTGGACTAAAACTTTCCTTGGTTCTGCTTAATTTCTGACTCCAAAGGGTGGGTCAGGTGTGTCCAATGTTCTCTTTCATGGGCTGCATAAACTAGAGAGGAGCAGCTGGCCCTGAACCATCCTCTCCATACCCCGGTGTGACTCTGCCCTCCCTGGGGACAGTCCATACATCAAAAGCCGCGCTGAAGCGCCAAGGATAATTTCCCACTGTATTAATTTTTATTCCAAATGCTGTAAACACAGAAAGTCTTAAACCTGGAGAATGAAAGGGAAAGGCTTTGGCTGAGCATAATTCGCAATAAAACACCAGTGATAACAACAGCACAACACCGCTCCATCTGGTTTTCCCTTGGGGAAACCAGACATTCCCAAGTTCAGAGAGCCCTCCTGCTCTGGCAGCACGTGGAAAGGTGGGAAGGGACCCCCAGCGACCCCCAACTCACTCATTTCCAGCTGCTTTTTCAGTGTGACCCACCCTCCAGCCCCTCCATGGTGGGAACGCTCTGGGCCATCACCTCCTTCCCTCCAGCCCCCAGAGCCGTGGATTTTCCACCACTCCTGGTTGCAATGGCAGGGGCCAAGGAAGAGGAGGAGGAGCATCCGTGTGGCACAGGTGCCGGCAGAGCCCCGGGGTGGCACAGGGGACGGGGCACACCTCCAGCACCCCTTGGGCGGGCAGGGTGGGACACGGGCTGCGGAGCATCACTCCCCCGCTCACCCACCACCCGCTCGCTCGCTGCCGCGGAGCAGCTCAAAGGCAGCTACAAATTTGTAACGACCTGGATGTTCCGGCGCTGGCACATTTGTAATTAGCACGGGCTAATTCGCTTTCGGATCTTTTCCTCTCCCGTAAAGCTCAGGCTGCTTTGCAAGGCAAACGCTCGTGTTCCTGGCACACCTTCCCTGCCCCTGGATGGCAGGGCGGCCCCGAGGGCTCAGCCCGCAGCAGACGGCAACTCTGCCACCTTAAGATGGCTGTGGAAAACTGCAGGAAATGCTGGCAAATCCAGCCCCGAAATCCTGGCGGGCACTTCGCCAGCCTCTGTCCTCCACCCTCCAGCCTCCACTCTCCATCCTTGGTCCTTGACCGTCTATTTTCCGTCTCCATCCTTTGTCTTCCACCCTCCACCCTTCATCGTCCACCCTCCATCCTCTATTCCCCATCCATCCTCTATCTCCCATACTCCACCATCCACTTTCCATCCTCCACCCTCTATCCCCCCCCTTTCCATCTTCCATCATTCATTCTCCATCCTTCATCTTCCACCCTCCATCATCCACCCTCCGTCCTTCATCCTTCATCCTTCATCCTTCATCTTCCCCCTTTTATCCTCCACCCTCCATCTTTCATGTTCCATCCTCTACCCTCCATCCTTCATCTTCCATCCTTCACCTCCCATCCTCCATCCTTCACCTCTCATCCTCCATTCTCCACTCTCCATCTTTCATCCTCCATCATCCAACCCTCCATCCTCACAGAATTCCCAAGACACAGATCAGGAGGGCAAACCACACGTGGAGATCTTCCTTCCCCCACGTGATGCTGCACCCCCCTGACCTGTTCCCGGCTGTAGATCCTGGTATGGGGTTGTTATTCCTGCATTTCCATCCTGCAGATGGCAGGAATTTTTCCTCCAGGACTCTCCGTGGTAACTGCACTTGGAGGAGGGCACCTGGTCTTTTGGGTGCCAGTGGTGGGTGACACCTCCTGCCACCATGCTGCAAATCAGGATAGACTTGGTGCAATCCCTCAGCTCAGGTGCTTGGAGGCAGCAAATGAAATTCCAGTGGCCCCGAGGGCATTTCTGTATCCTTTCCTTGAGGCCACAGGAAAACCTTCCCACTTCAAATCCAGCTGGGAACGGACAAAACACGTGGATTTTGCCCCAGTGGAATGGCTGGGTGGGAGGTCAGAAACTCAGCCACTGTCACCAGTGTTTCAAAACCCTTCAATAAATTAGTGGCCCGAATCTTCCTTTTATCCCTCAGCTTTAATGCAGTGATGCTGATTGTCAATGGAACATCCAGCCTTCATTTCAGCTTATTTTGGGGGGGAATAAGAGTTCAAAGACAGAGCAGTGAATGAAACTGCTGCCTGGGCAGGAGGAGGGAGGTGTCCCCAAGGCACAGAGCTCCTCGTGGCCAGCACGGTCCTCACTCCAAGCCCAAAGCATGTGGGAATGGCCCAACATCCCAGAGGGATCCCAGGCTGAGCGCTCAGCTTCAGAAATACAAACCAGAAATACAGGCAGAGCCAGCAGGAAAAGCCACATCCCAGGCAGGGACTCTACAATGTCCCCGAGTCCTGCAGAGAGATTTCTCAGTGCTGCTTTTTCCCTGAGTGCAGCTCAGAAGCACAACCCTGGCTGCGTGAGGATCCCTCCTCCAGGAGAAATCACCCGCTGGCAGCACGGGAAGGAAAGGTTTCTCCCCAAAAACCCTGCTTGTGTGTCCCCAGGCAGGTGGCAGCGTCCTCAGAGCTTAAAGCTGTAACCTAAGCCAGCCAGAACAGCCCTGCAGCCCCTAAACACGACCCTCCAGAGCCACAACGTGACCCACCAGAAAATATGCAATGCTCGCACCAGGTTTTCCTTCTCAGCCCCGTCAGATAAAGAGATACTGGTGGGAAAATCCAGGGAGGCTGTGGCTGGAGTTCAGCAACAGGACTAATGAGACGGCAAACAATGTTCCTTTTAGGCCCTGGGCTTCAGGAGTCCCAAATTCCCAACGTTAGAGCTAACACGTTTTAAATTGCTTCCCAAGGCCCAGCCCTGAAGTGTGTTTACATTTTGGAGAGCAGCCAGGAAGCGGCTTAAGGTCGGGAAGGGATCCCTGCTGGAACAGGAGCTGGAACAGGACACCTTCCCAGAGGAGCTGCCCCCGGCTTGTCGCTGGGGCTTGGGGGACGCATTTGGCTCTTCCAACACCCCAGCCTGGCCGGTTGTTCATCCCCCCACTGGTTGGTGTTAAAGGTAGCACCAAGCCCAGCCTCCCACCGTGGCGATGGGAGGGATGTTGGGCACAAGGAAGCAATGCAGCAGGTCATGGAATCATGGAATCGTGGAATCGTGGAATCATGGAATCATAATGGCTGGAAAAGACCTTGAAGATCAGCAAATTCAACCGAGTCCTTCAGATCAAACCACATCGTGAGGCAAATAAGGGCTGACTGGTCCCAGAATCCAGCCATGCTCCTTGGAATTCCCTGCCTCTGCAGGGGACAATTCCGGAGAAATTTTGGGTTGTGGAGGTGCTGAAATCTGAGGGCATGGAGAGCAAAGTTAGATGAGTTTCACAGTCACATCTTCCACCTGCGAGGAGGGGGGAGCTGGGTGGGTTGGGATCTGCTCCCAGGGAACAGCGACAGGAGGAGAGGGAACGGCCTCAGGCTGAGCTAGGTGGGATATTTGGGAAAATTTCTTTCCCAAAAGGGCTGTCCAGCCCTGGCACAGCTGCCCAGGGCAGTGGTGGAGTGCCCATCCCTGGAGGGATTTCAAAGCCCTGTGGATGTGACACTTGGGGACATGGTCAGTGGCGGGGGATGGTTGGACTCGATGGGCTCAGAGGGCCTTTCCAACCTGAACAATTCCACGATTTGAGAATTGTCACATAAGGAAGAGAGTGGAGCTACTTCAGCAACAGAGGAAGAGAAAATCTGGGTTTTAAATAAAACAAACAGAAAAGAGTTTCACCCACAATTCCAGCTGCTGGAATTCCTTTCCTCAATTATCTCTCTCCCAATTATCTTGTGTGAGTTAAGAGGGAGGAGATCTGTTTCCCACAAAACTTATCAGATCCCAGACTTAAACACTTGTCACAACCAATGTAGTTTTTTTTCAACAGGCTTTGATGCCTCTGCAATTCATATTTCCTTTGATAGATGGAGGTTTGTATGTTTTCAACACAAAAAAATGCATTATCTTTGTTTAGATACCTTATTAAACGCGGTGTTTGCTCGCTTTTGTCAGATGCTTTGCTTTCACTCAGTTTCCATCAATGTTTCTCTGAGTGTTTTAAGTTGTTTATAAACGAGAGTTTAAAAGGTTTATGCATTTGTTGCTCAAGTGGCTCACCAAAGGTATCTCGATGTATTAAAAGAAAGAGTATTTAAAAGTATATAGGTACCTTTCCAGAGTCTGGGGTGAAATTGGGCAGAAAAATGCACCTCTTGGCCTCCAAACACCACACTGGGGCTGCACAACTCAGAGGATGATACGGGGCAGTTTGAAATCCTTGCCCCGGGGCACTAAAATCTCGTATTTGACAGGATTAGATCATTTAATTCCTCCCTGCTGTCAGGGCACAATTGCTCCTTACATTTCCAGGAGCATCCTCCAGTGTGCCATTAAATAATACCATTAATTGGTGCACAAAGAAATCCTGGTTTGGGACACCCAAACCCAAGAACGGTTTCTCCTTTCCCTCACACTTATTGATAGGAGAGCAGGTTCTACCCAGCAGATCAAGGGGTTCCACCTGTCCAACACCAGCAGGGCTGGACACCTTCAGTTTACAGCCAGGAATGGCACTTCCACCTCAGCTCAGCTCAGATTTAAGGCTTCCTTGGAGACCCAATCCTGCAAACGAGGGAAGGATCCCTGTTGTGATCCTTTCTTCCAGCACCACTTTGTGCCTAAATCACAATGTCTAAGCCGACCTCCAGCCTGTCTGAACTTCCCCCTGGGATCACAGGAAGAGGCATTTGCATGCCCGACCCTTTTCCCAACCCTTTCTCCCTGACATTTGCTGGCACGTAGATGGAGCCTCGTTAGTTCCACGTTCTTTGTTTGATCTCCCCATTCTCATTCCCGCCTTTGATTACCCAATAATGCTGGAAATTATTTTGAAGACTACAAGGGGGTCCATCATAAATAACAGATCTGCCACCTGACCCTCATTATTCTCCGCTTCCTTTCGCGGGGCTTTGTTTTACACACGCAGAACGTGAGGGAAAATACAAAGGGAGGAAAAAAGAAAAATAACCCCACGAGGGACGATGTCACACTGACAAATCCACAGCTTTTATCTCCGGGAACGCTGGGATGTCGGTAGCAGCTTTGCAAGAGGAGCTGTTGCAGCACTGCAGCGATCAATAGCACCATTACCCTTTCACAGGCTCCGTCTTCCATGCCCAGTCCGTAATTAAGAGGGGAAAAATCCACCCTGCACCTCCCACCCCCATCCCTGGAAGTGCTCAAGGCCAGGTTGGACAAGGCTTGGAGCAACCTGGGCTGGTGGAAGGTGTCCCTGCCAGGGGACACCCCTGCAGGAGGCTGGAGTGAGAGGAGCTTTGATCACAGGATGTGCTGAGCTGGAAGGATCCACAAGGATCATCAGCCCAACCCTCAGGACCAGCCCCAAGAGTCACCCCCTGTGCCCCAGAGCATCATCCAAACCCTCCTGCAGCTCTGGCAGCCTTGGGGCCGTGCCCACTGCCCTGGGGAGCCTGGGCAGTGCCCACCACCCTCTGGGGGAAGGACCTTTGCCTGAGATCCCACCTGAGCCTGCCCTGGCACAGCTCCAGCCCTTCCCTGGGTGCTGTCCCTGTCACACGGAGCAGAGATGCTTCCCTGCCCCTCCTCTGCCCCTCCCCAGGGAGTTGTCCCTGCAGTGAGGTCTCCCTTCAGTCTCCTCTTCTCCAGCCTTGGAGCAACCTGCTCTAGTGGAAGGTGTCCCTGTGGGGGCACCCCTTTGCAGGAGGTTGCAATGAGCTGAGATTTAAGCACCCTTCCAGCCCAACCCCTTCTGGGACTCTGGGATTCTGTGGAATAAATGGAAAAAGCCACGCAGCAGTGGGTGGATTGGGAAGCTCTGCCTGCGACCACGCGGGAATGGCAGAGCCTGAGCACACAGTAGAGCTCTGATGGCAGCAATTACCATATATCTCACTCCTGAAGTATTATTGTAAGTGTTGTTGAAGAGCTGTGCTGTCCCTGGATAGATCCCCATCTCCCTGAGGAGAGCGCTGGAAGCTGAGGGGGAATGTGCCAAGTAAAAATGGCTTTATTTAATAACCTGAAGATTAAATGACAAGCACAGCGTGTGGAGGAAGGAAGAAAAGGGCAGGGTCATGACACCAAAGCATAAAGGGTAAGAGTAAACAAGCCTGGCATTCTGGGGGAGAAACAAAGCCAAGGAAATAAAGGCTATTTTGATGGGAAATTTTTCCCAAATTAAACAAATCAAGCGCTAAGTTCTTACTCAAATGCAAAGCTCTCATCTGGCAGCATCCAAATCAAAATTCGATTGGAAAATGAAACAACCCCTCATGTTCTTAGGACACCCCAAGGTACGGGTACCACATGAGCTCAGTCCGGCTGGAGAGGAGTCCCGGGGAGCTGAAGTGGGAGCAGGGATGCAGCATTCCCAAGGAGCAGAGAGAAGGGCAGGGGGAGCGCACTTCAACCGGGACAATTCACACCCTGTGAAGCCCTAAATTCTCCCCCACCCACAAAGCAGGGTGGGGGCAACACCTGGTGGGATTTATGTTCCCTGACACCTCCGCAGATGGAGCTCCGGGAAGAGCCGGAGTCTTGCTTTCCCGGGAGGAAAAAATCCTTTCAGGTTCATTCACTCCTTTGTTGTCAGTGGGAAATGATATTTTTTCCCCATGAAAATGAAATAGTTGCAGCACGGCTCCTCGCTGGCATTTTAGGATCGAAACAGGCAAATGAAACGCTCTCTGGAATGCAAATATCAGGACGGTGGGCTCGGGAAATGCTGAAGTGAACTTTGCAGGCTGGTTTTCAGCCTCAGAAAAACGAGTGTGTAAGTAGAGGAGACTGTGCAAATAACACTGGAAGGAAGACCCGGTTTTACATTTTCTTGGAGTATTTGCCTAAGAAAATCCGTGCGGCTCCGCTTGGGAAAGACACAAAGACCGTGGCTCAAAGCTGAGTACTGAATACTCTGCCTCATCACAAAGTGACTGTCTACATCTGCAAGGCGATAAAAATGGGAAATAAATGTCAAACACAGGGAGAAACAGGCAGCACAAACACCAAAATTCAGCCTGGCTTTTTAATTTTTGCAGGGGAAACAGCTCTGGCAGGTTTTGTAAGGATTGGCTTGAAAATGGAGACAGGAGAATCGGGTCCCAGCCTGGTGTTTTGCCCCACTCCCACCGACCTTTGCACCCCCACAACCTGCCCCCCTTCCCAAAATTCCTGCAGAGACACACTTTGCATATATGCAAATAGGCAAAGCAGGGGCGGGGTGTTCTCCCTGCTGGAGACAGCAGCTGCCCTCGCCTTTGCTGTGCTGGGCCATAAATGCTGGCAAACAGCAGAGGCTGCAATAAACCCGAGATTAAATGCACAGCAACACCCCGCGACAAAGAACTGGGAGAAACGTGGATTCATTCATCGGAAACGGGGCGGGGGGACAAAAAGATTTGAGCACACCAAGACGGGCTGGTTTCCCCATGTTATTCCAGGATGGAGCGACACCTTTTCTGAGTAATGTTGTTGGAGGGAAAGAGCCTTGCTAAAAAATATTCCAAAGGCTGGGGTTTAACGGAGCCGTAGTTTTACTGTCTGACTTAGGTTAGGCAAAGACTAACGACATCCAAGGGCACCATTCCCAGCTCAGGGCTAAGGCTGAGCCACTAAAACGGGAGCGAGAGGAGCAATTTAATCTCCTGTTAAAATTATTATTCTTTGCCATTGGCCGCGTTCAGCGTGGAGCTTTTAAAGCTTTTAAACCTCCTTTGGTGCCGTGGGGCCGTGCCTGGCCGGGCTCTTTCAGATGCTCCATCCATCGATCCGCCCATCCCGACCCCCAGCCCGCATCTCCCCCGCACAAAAGGGCTCATTTCATGCCCAGCTGGATTCCCTTTGGAGAGGACATTCCTAAACCGGCTCCCTGGGGTGGCCCACGCCCCACGGGAATGGCATTTCTGGGGAAATAAAATCATTGGCAATATATTTAGCGATTAAACCTGGGAAATAGCTGTAATCCACCCCGGGCTTTTAGTTTAAAAGGGGGGATTAGGCAGCGCTGGAAAAGCTCGTGGAAAATCCAAGAGCAGTATTTCACAGGAGGATAAATCCCCCCTTCTGCCACCCGGGGCAAACTGGAGGTGGGATGGGAGGAACAGGATCACGTTCTTTGTCCGTGTGAACCACGGTGGGCAAAGAACTTTGGAAATAATCAATTAAGGGGAGTGATTTCATTTTCTCCATTAAAAAAAAGGCCAGAGCTCCCCAGCCCACAGCCAGGAGAGCTTGGCTGGCATGGTTTGGATGGAGCAAGCCCATCTCCAGGGACCACATTCCCAGTGCATTTGTGCCTCCTGTCTTCAGCCAGGCTTGACATGCCCAGCTGGGAACGTCAACAAATCCAGAGCCCTCTGGACAGTTCTCCTGCTCAGGTGCATCGTTTCTGTTTCAGCCCCTCCTGCCTCACCCACAGGGCACTGGACCCACTTCAAGGCCAGGCTGGACAGGGCTTGGAGCAACCTGGAAGGTGCCCTTGCCCATGGAGGAGGGTTGGAACCAGATGGCTTTTAAAGGTCCCTTCCAAACCCAAACCATTCCACGAGTCTGTGATTTCGGGGCTGAAAACCCTCCGGCTCACAGAAACTCCTGCCCCCAGGCTGAAGGTACCTCCTGGCAGTTCCATCCCCATCACCTCTGCACCTGGGCAGGTGACCTGGAAACACGGAGGTTGGAGACCAGCCAACACCATCTCTGCCATGAAAATGTACCCGCCATAAAACCCTTCCCCCGGCAAATGCGAGAGAACTGCAGCTCTCCAAACATTTCTCTTTCCTTTCTTATTCTTTCGTGCTTCAGACACAAAGCCCCGGTGTTAATTAAGCAAAGCAGTGAGTGACCTTTGAGGCAGCCCAGGTGGTCCCTGCCCACCCCACGGCCCAAGGTCACCGGACCACATATGGCCCCGAGCGAAACGCAAACGAAACGTCGCCGCCAATGTCAACAGAGACCTCAAAGCAGGAACAACGTTATCAGCATGGCCACAAATGAGAGATTATCACCTTTCTGCCTCAATAACCTGGAGATAAGGGCAGAAATTCAAAACAAGCTGGTAGTTTGTGTTGCTGCAGGAGAACCAGTGCTGAATAAATCCATCTGTGGCACCGACACGGGAAGCCAGGCGTGACCTCCAGACACTCCGAGCGCCTCCAACAACACAAGGACACTGATGAATTTGAAGCAGACGTCGCATTGACATATGAGAAAACCCGACGTACTCTGATTACAATATCCCGTGAAGCCATAATTAAGGCCTTTATGGCAACAAAGAAAATTGGATTACATTATTCCGGTGCTGAAGAGCCAGAAGATTGCAGGAGAGCCAAGAGTCGGGAGCGCAACAAGCCACGGACGGCTCTGACGGGAAACAAAGACGTGGGCAATTGCAGGGGATTTTTAAGTGGTCTTGTGCTTCTCAAAATTATATAGGACAAACCCAGGAGTGGCAGCAGAGGGAATCACACCTTCATTTTCTCCTGGTCTCTTCATACTCCATGTTTCCTAAGTAATGTGTGTCATGTAAATTAGAGGAACCTAAATGCCACCCTCCTTCAATGCCTTCACAGTAAGAATGAAATTCTCCATTCCATCTTTATTTAAAGGAGAACCACAGTGCAGGAGAGGAATGCTGGGAATGCCCACCATGCACCACAACCACCCGAACTCTACGTCCTTTGAAGGACCAAACCAGCTCTGTAAGAACCAGAATCACCTGAATTAAAGCTGCAGGTGAAAAGCAGGCATGGGGCAGCTCTATCAAACTCTGCATTCGTTTCAAACCCTTGCCACTGTGTTATAGAATCACAGAATTCCAGAATGGTTTGGGTTGGAAGGACCTTAAAGCCCATCCAGTGCCACCCCTGCCACGGGCAGGGACACCTCCCACCAGCCCAGGGTGCTCCAAGCCCCGTCCAACCTGACCTGGGACACTCCCAGGGATCCAGGGGCAGCCACAGCTTCTCTGCCCAACCTGTGCCAGGGCCTGCCCACCCTCCCAGGGAAGAAATTCTTCTGAAATCATTTAAATTATTCTTCTTCCTAGATTAATTGAACTATTGTTAATAAACAGAGCTCGTGTGATTAGGAGGAGCATTTGAGAACCTGCCCACATCTCTTCTTCCATCAAGCGCAGCAGCATCTGCTCCCTCGCCTCCATTGTTCCAAGAAGGTGGTTCACGGTCAGCAGTTGCCATTTTTGGTTTGCAGGGTCCAAAAGAGCATTTGCCAAAATGTCCTTGCCCGTGTGTGTCCTTGCTCTGCCTGCAAAGCCCGAACTCAGAGGAAAGCTCCGCCAAAACCGCTGATTTTCCTCGGTTCTTTGTCAAAGCCTTGTCAAACTTCACCAACATTTTGTCAAAGATTCCTCCCAGCCCTTGTCAAAACGTTGGCTGATTTTAGCACGAGATGTTAAACGACAAATTTATCTTAGAAACCACCCGGGACACCCTTTTTTACAACAAACCACCAGAGGAAGGGTTATGTTTTATGCAACAAGGTGCCACCACAGCTCTAGAAAAGCCCACATTTTATTTGTTGGGCCATTTCTGTGAGCCCCACACTCCGCATCCAGCTGTTCCCACGGATATACAACAAGGAGTCCTCACCACCACAACTGCCAGCTACCTCCAGGAAATAAACCCAGGCACTCTCAAAGCAGAGGATAAGAATCCTCCGAGTTTCAGCTGCAGAACAGATTTATTGTGCACTTGATAAAACATGAATATCATTTGTTTTAATAAAAGGGAGCCCACCGGGGAGTTGGTTTCCTCTCGGATCTCAAGTCTTTGTTTGCAGGTCGTGTTTCCCTTGTTTCCCAGCCGGGGGTACATCAGTCATAACCCATCAGATCACAGACAAAGGTGTTTGCGCTCTCTAATATTGTTTTTCCCCGTGTTCTCCGTCCTCTCAGACTCCCTCATCAAGGCTGTGAACGTGTCAAAGCCTCGCCAGGGTGATATTGATTTGCGACAGATCACAAACGTTTCATCTTCTTCAGTTCTCTTCACAGGGCAAAAAGAGCTGGGAAAAATGTCATCCCTACTTTGCTGGGGTTTTTTCTGCACAGAATTAGCAAATATCCAGGTTGGAAACAATATCTGAAACACCTCATGAAAATACATGAATTCTATCAGATTATTTCAGTGCATGGCCCCATAATCATGCAGATATCAGGACAGACTTTGTGCTGCTGTGGTTTTATTCTCTTTGCTTTCCTCAGTGGGGCTTGGACAAACACAGAGGTTGGATCTGGGTGGGGAAGGGGGAGAAAATGTGCAAAACCTCTCCAAGATCTCCAAGATTCTCTCCCGTGCTTTCCCGGGACTCACCAGCGCTGCATCCCTGAGGTCTCAGCAAAAAATTCCAGTCTGTTCTTCCCACTTGTTTCCCTCCGTGGGGCATAAATTCAGAGATTCATTCCAAATTAGCAGAAGAGGAGTGTTTTGGGAGCAATGCAATGCTGTCTGAGCTCAGGCTGAACTTGGCACGTTCAGAGAGGGCTGGAAGTTCCCTCCCGATGCCTCATTTCCAAATGGCAACGTTGATCCACTTGAAAAAGAAACGAGGTTAAGCAGCAAGATTAACCAACCCCAAACACCCCTCCAGGCTTCAGCTGGGATCTAATGAGGTGGCTTAGGCAGGCACTAAAGAAAAAACATTCATATTTTATTGCGTTTGAATCCACTTGCTCTCAGTTTGGCCATTAATTACTTCGAAATCCATTATCCATACAGCTTTACTTTACTTGCAGTAAGAGCCAGCTTGAGTCACCTGGAAATCCCATTTCTTTAAACATTCACATGGTGTGAATTTTTATGGCACAGCGAAGTTTTGGGGGGTATAAACTCCTCCCCCCTCCCCGCCCCAACCCACCAAGGAGAGAAAAATAAAGCACAGCCAGAAATGCTGATTTGGAAGTCAAATAGCTTTGAGAAAATTGCACAGGACATCAAATCACACGTAATGTTAGGATATCAAATATGAACCTCAAGCTACAGTGGAGTCAATTAAAAAGCCAACAATCCACTGTGAGTTTATTGGATTGCTGGAAAATTCCAGGGCTGAAGCTGCTGGATTCATACATGTTAAAGCATGATGAAGGAAATGGCTTTGTGTGTTGATGAGCCACAAAAATATCTTCTTTAATATCTATAAAATGAAATAATAAGTACTTTTCTCTTTCCCTGTTGAGCATGGAGCAGGCTCAGCCTCCTCCTGCAGGAGCTTCCCGGAGGCGAGCAGGGATGGAGCAGCAGCTCCCTGTTCCCTGCCCGGGCCAGGCTTGGGATGAGGAGCAGTGACCACCACTCATGGGCACAACATCCCCAGGGCCTGGAGTTGCTGTCCAGTTCACAGCACAGGAGTCCAAGGTGGAGAAGAGGTTTAGATGGGATATTGGGAGGGAATTCCTGGCTGGGAGGGTGGGCAGGGGCTGGCACAGGTGGGGCAGAGAAGCTGAGGCTGCCTCTGGATCCCTGGGAGTGTCCAAGGGCAGGCTGGAGCAGCTTGGATAGTGGGAGGTGTCCTTGGGGTTGGAACCAGATGGGCTTTAAGGTCACTCCCTACCCAAAGCAGTCTGTGACTCCGCAGTGAAGAGGAAGCTGATGACATTCCCTGGTGGAGTCAGCCTGCTTTATTCCCACCAAACCCTGATTTTTAGGATCTTACATCCGTATTTCCTTTCCCATTCCTGGGCTGCGCCATAGTGAGGGGTAAAGGGCAGCACTGCCCTCCCTCCAGCTGCCAAGGACGTTGCTCCACAAGGGCAAAGGGAGAAGCACGGGCAGATCCCAGGCTTGGCACAGCTCCGTGGGTTTGATGTGAGTCACCCTTGTGCCACCCTGGCACGGGCAGGACAACACACCCGTGTCCTTCAGGTGGAGCTCTCTGGGAAACGAGTGACATCATCGGCTCATCTTGGCCCAAGGATCCCTTTCCGTGCTCATGGAGCAGCTGGAAAGGGAAACCGAGGAAAGAGAAGGTGAGAAGACCATGCCTGGTGTGGCAGCAGCAGGTGGGACCTGCCCCCCACGCAGGGCATGCAGGGGTTGGCCATCGCACCCGTGCAGTCTTGAATAAAGAAATAAAAATAAAGGCAGGTTTGTATATGGAAAAGGGATAAAAATCTACATTACACATATACCATTTTATACAGGTTATTTTATATACAGAACCGAAAGCAACTTAGACACTGCTATAAATATACCATCAAATATAGCACTAAGTATAATGTTAAACATACCACTATTAGAAATATAACAATACAAATATAACTATTATAAATCTAACATATAGTATTATAAATATAATACAACTTGAACACTATTATAAGACCATTATAATATTATAAATGCAATACTATTATAAATATAGCATATTGTATATAGATGACATTAAAATATACATTATATATAGTATTTTATATATATATAACTGAAAGCAACTGACACACTCTTATAACATTAAATATAACACTATTATAATGCATAGCAATATAGATATAAGTATTTTAAGTATGACATAAATACAGTACTATTATAAATACAACACAACTTACACACTATTATAACACCATTATAATATCACAAATGCAACATTATTATAAATATGACATTATAGAGAGATGGTACTAAAATATACATTATATACTCTGTTTTATACGTGTTATTTTATATATATATAACTGAAAACAACTGATGCACTATTATAACATTAAAGATAACACTAACACAACCCATAACAGTGTATATATAACTATTATAACATAAATATAGCACTATTATAAACAGAACAATATAACTATTATAAATATGACATAAACACACCTTAAACACTATTACAACACTATTTTAATAGCATAAATGCAACACTCCTAAATATAACAATGACTATTATAACACTCTTTTAATAGCATGACTGCAACACCACTGCAATATTAGAGGCGTAACAGCAATACAAACGTAACACTCATATAAACACATGTTTATAAACCCCGCAATTAATCCCAGTTCCCAAAGCCTCCTTGTGAAACCCCCTCCCACTGACCCTCCCCAGCCATGTGGCCCGAGTGGCACCGACGGCTCCACCACGCCGGGAAGCGCTCCTGGAATATCGTGCCGCCTGTTCCTGTTGGGAGCAGCCCGAGACCATCCACGGTGTGCCCCCACCCATGAGCGAGCAGGCTGGGCAGAGATCGTTTAGGAAGGAATGGTCTTTGAAGTGGTCCCTGATGGGATCCGCCTGGATCCCAAGAGGATCCAGATGTGCTCCGGAGCAGCGTTCGGAAAGCGCTTTCCCTGATTACAGAGCGTCCCGGTGACGTTCCGCGGCCAGGAGTTCGGGGGGAATCGCTTCCCGCCTGGATTTGGCTGCTAAAAGCTCCCCCCAGCCCCTGAACCCCCCTGAACCCACTGCAGGAGATCCAGCCCCACGCCCACACCTTCCCTGGGCTTTGCGCTTCCCAGGAGAGCCAAATCCTGCCTCTTGTTCTCCCTGGGAAGCTCATTCCGGGCTCTTAATGCCGACTTGTTAATCGTGTGTTTCGGGGACTGAAAGCTCCTGCTTTCCCCCCAAACTCCTGCTTTTTCCAGCTGCAGAGCCAAGGGGGACAGGCACCTTCCCTCTCCTGGATGCTCCGGGGGAAGGGGATTCCTGATTTGGCGCTTTGCTGGAGATTTCCCCGTGAAGCCACAGAGCAGCCAGCCAGGAATACGGGATTTTCGGATTTATTCTTGGCATGGCTTTGTCTCAAAAGCCAGAGAAGGGATGTATGGGATGAAGCAGCTAAAACAGAGACACCTGAGCGGCCACAGAACCTTATTAGTTCTTTATTAGGGTTCCTTATTAGTATTTCAGCAAAGACACAAACAGGCCCCTCGTACATATAATTAACACCTGCCAACGTGCCCTGCCATGAACCCATCGAAGCAGCAGCAGGACAGGGGTCACAAGACCTTGTTTTCTTTCTTTTTCTTTCCTTTTTTTCCCCGAGATCTGACCTTCAGAAGGCAACCCGTGGGCCACCCTAACAATAACCCCCTCCCCCCAGCGTGTTTAAGTGCCGGGGGAAGCCATCAGGCAAAGAAAATTGATTGCCTCGCAGAGACGCGACCAGAGCCGGCGAGGGGTTTTCCTTCCCCGTCAGGTTATTATATTCGATGCTAACATTATTTAAAGGGGTTTGAATGAAGCTGTGCCCTGCAACACCTCATTATGGAGGAGAATCATCTTAATGATCGCGCTCTGCCAATACCCACCGCTTGCTGCCGTGCTTTCCTGACTGCTCGAGAGGCTCTCCGCTTGGGAATGGCGTGTATCCATCACAGCAGCCCGGAGAGGGTGGGAAAGGCAAGGAGACCATCTCTGTGCAATAATTGTCAGCGTCCCCCTCTGCGAAATCCCCCAAGTTGTCCCAGTTCGGTGGGGTTTTGCATTTCCCTGCGGTGCTTTTTCAGCACCAGGCGCCTTCAGAGGGTTTCATCCATTAGACAGAAATTCTGGGCTTGATCTATTTGTCCTGGCTGTTTCCTCTCCATAAGGAACCCGCCGGGAGTTTAAAATGAGCTGGAATGTGGTCATTGATTTCCACACTGTGTACGAAGAGCAGGAACACACCTGCAGAACAGGCACCTTTGCCTTTGTGGGACTAAAGACGTTTATGCAAGGGGATAACACAGACTCCCGGAGCTTTTCTCAGCCACAGCCAGCAAAGCTCTTCCAATGGTTTGGGGTTTTGGGGTTTTTTTTCCCAAAAAGTCTTCCAAAAAAAAGAAATAACTTTGGGGTTTATAAAAATATTGGCTGGAAACGTTGGCATTTTCAGTGAGAACTCCAAAAATCACAGAACTATAGAAGGGTTTGGGGTGGAAGAGACCTCAAAGCTCATCCAGTCCCACCCCCTGCCATGGGCAGGGACACCTTCCACCAGCCCAGGGTGCTCCAAGCCCCGTCCAACCTGGCCTTGGACACTTCCAGGGGTGGGGCATCCAAAGCTTCTCTGTGCCAAGACCTCCCCACCCTCACAGGGAAGAATTTCTCCCTAACCTCTAATCTAAACTAAATCTAAGATCTTTCAGTTTTTATCCTCTGCCTAAATGATGCAAATAACCAAAACGGAAGAGACTGGGGAAAGATGCTTTGAAAAAACATGGAATATTCTTTATTAAAGAATATTGTTTGCCCTCAAAAATGCAATATATCCCCTCGGGAGCAAGGCGTGAAGAGGTATTTACTTTTGCATTTGTGCTTTGTAAAACTCTTACAAGGAAAAATGATCTCCCGCTGCTGGAGCCAAGGATACAGAAGGCTGGCAGGTTGAGAAAGTCTGTTCGCTCAAAAAATAACATTGAAAACATTTTTATAGTGCAAAATTTAAGCTTAATAGATGAAGGAAAAGATGAACAGGTGACTTGGCCGTAATATCTCATGTGTTTAATGCTCTTTGTTCCAGCAGGAGAGCGCTCTGCAGCCTGGCAGACAACGCTGTCCGAAGTGATCACAGCTGGAACTGAAATTTAGCCTGGCACAACTTTAATTAGTCAGACTTATTTCCAACTCCACATTTACTTAATAAAACATAGAACATCAAACGGAGCCGTTTCCTCTGCACAGCACAACCCAGGCACCGGGGCTGGGCCAGCCTTCCCCAGGGCTTGCACCAGGACCCTCTTCCCCTCCTTCCAGCCTTCCTAACTGCAAAGCAGCTCTGCTTTCCCAAGCTTTTCCCTGCTAATGGAATCCCGTTTAATGCAGGCCTGTATTTACAAGGAGCTTGGGGGATCGTTCCTGCGGAGGTGCTGGTGCTCAGAGCAGCTTCGGTTCTGCAGCAACTCAGACGTGCCCCCTTACAAAGAGCTTTTAGAACCCTCAGAGGGAACAAACCAGCACTCTGTGCCCCCCTGGAGGTCACACCCCACAGCACTGGGGGATCCCTCACTCCCCAGACCCCCGAATCCAGCGCTCTCCCCCCTCCCTGACTCTTTGTGTCCTCGCCGGTGGGGCAGAAAGAGCTCCATCCCTGACGTTCCTCCAGACAAAGGGAGATTTTTTTAGGCTCCTCTCCCCCCAGTCTGCCATTAGTGTGATTAATGGAAGGAGAGGAAAGATGGATCAGGAGAGGAGAGAGGCGTCCTGCTCCTCCGAGCTTGGAGATGGATGAGGTCGCTGCACGTGGGGAAGAGGAGCCAACGAGCCCGGCTGAAATCCCACCCCAAACCCACATCTGACATTCACAGCTGGCTCCGAGCGCCAGGAGGGGAAATCACACGCGGGTTTGGAGTTGCTGCACTTCTCCCCGCTCTGCCCCTCCACCTCCAGCAGCAGCAGCACTTCCACAGGGCAGCTCCCAGCGACTCCCCCGGCCAGCTCTGCAGACACAGAGCAATTTGCCAGTCAACAGATGCATTAAGCGGCAAATCCCCCCGGGGAAAAGTGCTCCGTGAGCCTCAATGAGCCGCAGATACCTTCACAGAGCCCCCCAAGCCCTCCAACGACTGGATTTTAATAACTTTAATAACGCCAATACGGCGAGTAAAAGTCAAAGATGAGGTTTGCAGCTTTTCTTGCGCTTCTTTGGGTGTTCTGAGCAGCTCCTGAGCAGCTCTGGTTGTTTCTCCTGTCCTGGGCTTGCAACTCAACTGAACCATTTCCCCTTCTCTTAATCGCTTCACTTTCCGAAACATTCCTAAATATCAAAGTGGAAGAAAGAGAAACACGGCGGGTTTACGGGCATTTGAAGTTCCCACAGAGGGAAGTGCCCCTGGCAGATCTGACAGTGGGCACGAGCACAGACCCATCTGCAAGGTGTCCTTCTGGAGGGCTCCCCATCCCACAGACGTGTCCACGCTCTCCCAGAGCTCACCAGAATTTAGGGCCTGCTGCCAGCAGCCTCCACTCGTCAACGCCTCCTCGTTTGCAAGTCTAACAGCCGGAGGGGTTGGCCCCTCTGCAGATGGGACTGGAGGGACTTCGGGTTGATGGAAGGCGCCCAACTGCGCTGGGGAATCGACCAGCACGGCCAGTCCTGCTCCTAAAGGTCAACAGGGGTAGAGGAGCTTCCTCTAACACAGCTGTCCTTGTGCAAGAAACTCGTTGCTTACGGATCTTTTCCTTCCGAGCCTGTTTTCAGCACACCAGAACCACCGTCAGCACGGCAAGGAGAATCCTGGAATGGTTGGGGTTGGAAAGGACCTCAAAGCTTCTCTAGGCCAACTTCCCACCATGGGTAGGGACACCTTCTGCTAGCCCAGGTTGCTCCAGCCTGGCCTTGGACACTTCCAGGGATCCTGGATTCCATCTCTCTATGGAATGATGGCAGAAGTGTTTGAAGTGGATGATGAAAAAGAAGGAGTGAAGATGGTCCTTCCTACAAATACAGAGGTTTGGGGCAGAGCCTTCTCTAGGCGGGTCTCTGATTTCTCCTATAAACCACAGAATTCCAGGACAGTTTCGGTTGGAAAGGACCTTCAAGATGATGTTGTTCCACCCCCTGCCCTGGGCAGGGACACCTTCCACTAGCCCAGGTTGCTCCAAGCCCTGTCCAACCCGGCCTTGGACACTCCCAGGATGGGGCAGCCACCACCTCATCTCCCCTACAAGTGTTACCATCTCCAAAGGAATCAATAACTCATCCCTGCCACACCAGGCAAAGCCAAAGGAAAACTGCAAATTATCTCTTTTCTGCCGTGAACATGTTGAGTCACAAGTTAATTAATGATGAGTTCCATGTGAAAACTCCAGAGTGAGTTTCCAACCCTCTGAGTCAGACGCCCACAGGTTGGAGGAGGGAAGGAAAGGGGGGAGAATGGCTTTGCAAAAGGGTGCCCTGAGGAGCAGGACCAGGAGCGAGCAGCCATCCACCCGTCACACAATTCCCAAGGAAGAGTTATAGAGAGCATGATGAGAGATGTCAGCGCTTTAAAAGAAAAACAACAAAAAAAGAAATAAAATGCCAGACCTCTACGAGCAACAATTTGCCAGAAAAAGCAAAACAGCTGAGGAGGAGTAATCTGATCCGTGGTTTTTACTCATTTTCTTCATTAATTTTAAATACCAAAACTTACAGAAAGGCAAGCCCTAAAAAAAAAAAAGAAAAAAAGAAAGAAAAGAGGAATATTAACTCTTTCTTCTCTGCATGAATGAAGCAGCACAGATTTTTCTAGTGAGGTCTCCCTTTCCTGAGAGGATGAGGCCAGAGACGTGGAGCTGAGCCGGCTCCTGATGACCCCCAGGACAAGTGGGTGAAGCTGAGATCTCTTCCAGCTCAGATGCCACCAGGGGCTCCAGCCCAGCTCAGGAATGTGCCTCTGGATGGGGAGATCTGGGCAAAGCCTCAAAATCCTTGACCAGCTCTGCTTTCCCTTCTTAGGGTGGCTGAGAGGGCAAGGGACAGCTGTGCCTCCCGTGGCAGATCCCAGCAGCAGATGGTCCTCCGGAGCTCTGCTCTTTGGCTCCGAGTGCCAGGGAGATGAGTAATCTTCTGAAACGTGATTTATTCGCCGGCCAACCTGGGAGAGACTCTGCGGTGTGATCAGCCTCTGGTTTGGTTTGGGATTGAGTGCAGAACCTGGCCATCTGCTCACCATCCCCCTTTCCTTTCCACCCACACTCCTCTCGGTGGAACCAGAGGGTCGCCACAGTTGCATCAGCAACAGCCCCGTTTATTGGGGTTTATTCCATCCTGCATTCCTGACAGGCCTGGGATGGCCGGGCACGAGGGATTTGCCACCTTTCACAGCAAGGCAGGTACGAGACAAAATGCAATCGGTTCCTGGAAACCCCTTGCCCTAAAGATAAGGACACCTGGCCCACGGGGGAACGTGTCACCCTGCTGTGACACTGGGTGACAGCCATCAGGAGGATCAGAAACGCCTCAAAAGCACCGCATCCGCTGCAGCCCCCACCCCACAGAGCCCCAGGCGCCTCTCCGGCCACGCTCACGCTCAACATCCAGTCTTTAAAGTCTGTCTCCGAAGGGAAAGCAAATCCTGAAGTTCTTATTGCCAAGAAGCTGCTTCCCTGGTGGCTTGTAGTGGCTTTTCTCCTTCCAGCTTTAACCCCAATGTTCATCTCCAGCTCTTCTTGTGCAGGAGGACGGCGATGAGGGTGAGACGTAAACATCTCAGACAGCAGAGACAGCTGACTTTCATCCCCGAGAGAAGCACCAGCCAGCCCCGTGTCCCCAGACTGTTCTCACCCAACTTCTCTTCGTCCTGAGTGACCATTTAATTCCCAGAGCCTGAGTTTCTGTTCCTGAAACCCAAACCAGAGGTGCTCCAGGTCAGGAATCTGGGGCACCACAGCCCTCACCCTGCAGCTCCTTCCCCTCCTGCTGGTGGCAACGCTGTGGTCAAAGCCGTGGTCACACGAGCCAGAAATGATTTCTGAAATAAGAACTGAAGGGTTTGGGCCCCTGTTTTGGATGTGGAAGTGAAGAGGAGCAGGAGCAGCAAGGGCCCTGCCTTTCATCCCAAGTTCCACTCTTTCCCACCGACAGACCCACGATGAGAAAAAGCAGGGAAGAACTATTTCTGTTCAGGATCCGTTTCCATAGAAACACCAAAATTAAGGGCGAGAGCAGCCTTTTAACACCCCCCGGTGCACACACCCTCCAGCACAGCAGTGAGCACCAGGCCCGGAGTTCCAAGACCCGCTCGCACTCGAGCTGACAAAAGGCGTCTCCGTGGGAATTCTGCAGCATCCCTGCCAACCCCGGCTCGTGAGCCGTCCCAAACGGACTCACACGCTGCTGGGATTTAATCAGGGAGCGAATGCTCCGTGGGACCAGCTCCCAGGGCACTCCCTGGACGTGATGGGCACGAGCCTCCCTCCCGCTCCTGCCTCGGGAGCTCACGGATATATTTAACTGACAAGATGCACAAAAATCACTCACTGAGCAAGGGGGAACATGGGAATTATTTGGACAGGGTTTGCAGGTTTGCAGTATCCAGATGGAACACACAACTCCTCCAAGAATGTGAATATCATATCTTTTTTTTTTTTTATCTTTCT
>VWZF01005023.1:320632-354487 GCA_013396755.1 Sclerurus mexicanus
GCGGGGGCGGGCGGGCGGCGCCATTTTGCAGGAAGAGGTGAGAGGGGCCGGGAGCGCTCCCCGCTCCCTTCGCCTCGGTTCTGTGTTCCCTTCTCCCGCTTTCCTTCTCGTCTCTATGTTCCCTTCTCCTCCCCGCCCCTGCCGCTGCCTGTCCCCGGCAGCACCGGCCCTGGGGGAGCGGGCGCCGCCGCGGGGCGGCTGTCGGGGGAGCGCGGGGCCGGCACTGAGGGGGGATCGGCCGTGAGGCGGCGGAGTCCAGAACCTTCCCCTTTCCCTTTCTTTTCCCTTTCCGCTTCCCCTTTCGCGCCTCTTCCTCCCTCTCCTCTCCTTTTCCAGGGGCAGCCGGGCCTGTCGGCGAGAGGAGAGCAGCGTCTGCCATGGCCAGTGTGAGTGACACGGGTGGCCGTGGGTGTCCGGGAGTAGTGGAAATGAGGGATAAACAGTCACAGACTGGTGTGGGTGGGAAGGGACCTTAAAGCTCATCTCATGCTACCCCCTGCCATGGGCAGGGACACCTCCCACCAGCCCGGGGTGCTCCAAGCCTTGGCCACTCCCAGGTATCCAGGGGCAGCCACAGCTTCCCTGGGAATTCCATTCCAGTCCTTCACCACCCTCCCAGCCAGCAGTTCCTTCCCAATATTCAGTGTAAACCTACTGGTTTTGCTCTAGCTATGACAGCAATAATCTAACTGAGGGCTCAGTCCAGTTTGTGATTCTGGTTCCCCGGGCTCGTTTGAGGCTGGAGAATAAAACAAAACCCCCTTTTATTGATTCAGTCTTGCCACGGAGACATGAATAATTCATGGCTTTCAGCGGGGTTTTTCACTTGTGTAATGCCAGGTGTGTCAATATTTGCATGAGTGAGCTCAGTCATGGCTGTAATTAATGACATCTCCACGCTAAGTGAGCCTGATTATAAGGAAAAAAAAAAGCTCTTTTCTTGTAATTAGGTGTCAGCTGTAATTGTTTACATCTGTTTGTAATCTAAGCATTATGCAGAAATTAATTTCAATAGTGATTTTACATAATAGAGAAAAAAGAGAACTTAAGTGGCATCAGACTTTTAAACCTGTTTTATAACTAGACAGCTGAAGGCTTTAACTGTAAATAATTGATTGAAGTCATAAATTAAATGTCTGTTTAAGCATTTGAGTCTTTATGATGTTGGAAGAACTTATTTTGTATTTACACAGAGGTGGTGTAGAAGCAATCGGTGCTTTTACTGCCTTAGGTCGTGACACTTTAAATACAGATTTTTATATTAAACATCCAAATAGCACCATTTACTCAATTCCTTTGAAGTAACCTCGGTACATAAATATTTAGTAGTAAACATGTGCCTAAATATTTATGGACTCAAAACTACAGCACTTAAGGGAAATTCCTTTGTGTCATTCGCTCCAAATAATTCCTCTCCCTCACCTGAAAAGTAGAATTTTATGAAGAACACACACTGTGGTGGGTGATATTTGTATTTTCCAGTAACACCTGCAAAATTTGGGCAATTTTGTGAAATAGTAGTGCTTTTGTGCTAGAGTTTAGTCTGTATTTTTCACAATTACACTTCTGACTCCCCAGTTGGAGTGTCTAGTTGGCTGTTTTTCTGTTCTGAGGGTGTAAATGCAGTGCGAAAGCTGCCAATCTGTATTTAAAGTATAAAAAATAGGTCAAACTGTGTTTAATTACGTTGCCTGGCTATTTCATCTTAAAAAAACCCCAAACAACAACAAAACAGTAACAGTTGTTTGTGTTACTCCTTAAAATATTGTCACTAGGCTTCAGAGTTAGTTCTCAGTGTCTACTTACCTAGAAATATTGTTAATTATTATAAATTATTTCTGATAATCAGTCCCATGATGGAATTGGGATAATCCTGGAAACGGGGGCATGCTGGAAATAATCATGGAAACAAGCCCCATCCCTAATTGAGTTTTAGTTGTGGGGTTTCAGTGGTGCTATTTCAACTTTTCAGGGCTTTGTCCTCCTGTGAGAAGTGTTTTCTCTTTGAATACTTTCACAAGTAAAACGTAAAAATAATAATGAAATACGTCTAAAACCTGATGCTGCAGTTGATCGTACTTGAAATTGTAATTTAATTATGGAGTGAGGATTTCTCTTGTGACCCACAGAGCTGTGCTTAAACTCTTCTTTTTGGTAGCAGAATGTAATTCTAATTTTGTTTTTGTCTTCTCAGGTGCTCTGTAACAGAGCAAGATTGGTCTCCTACCTCCCAGGGTTTTATTCCTTAGTCAAAAGAGTTGTAAATCCCAAGGCTTTTTCTACAGCAGGTTCCTCTGGCTCAGATGAGCCTCATGTGGCTGCTGCACCTCCTGATTTATGTAAGAAAAAGCAAATTCCTTTCCTTTGAACCCGTGTGCTGTCCCAACTTTGCACCCCATTGACGTTTCTGAGCGTGGCTTTTATGGCAGGGCCCTCACTGGTGCGTTGTGGTTACTTTGGTTATGTTTGTGATGGAACATTTGTGGGGGAGAGGGGGTTTAATTTGATTTTCCCCTTTTTTTGGGGGTGTGGGGACTAAAGCGAGGCCTTGGCTCTTGCAGGTCCCAGGACTGTGTGGCCGGATGAAGTGATGGGTCCCTTTGGGCCTCAGGACCAGAGGTTCCAGCTGCCTGGAAACATTGGCTTTGACTGTCACCTCAACGGCACTGATGCCCAGAAGAAAAACCAAGTTTCAAAGAGTCTCCCTGATATTTTAGCGGAGCCTTCAGCGAGTGAAAGGCATGAGTTTGTGATGGCCCAATACATCAATGAGTTCCAGGTAAGACAAGCTCCTCCTGTGCTGTCTGAGAGCAACACAACTAATCTCGCTTTCCTCCTGAAAAATGATACTGGTGATTTTCTGGATGGTTTGGAAAGATGAACCTCGGCTGGCTTGGGCAGGAGATTACACAGAACCTAGCTGAAGGTCTTTCTTTTAGGAGAAAGAAATACTTCAGGCTGTGTTTCGAAACAGCATTTTAGAAGTGACTTAATTGTGTGGATTTGGGAGAGCTTCAGTTTCAAAACTTTCAGGAGAAAGAAATATTTCAGGGTGTGTTTTGAAATAGCACTTTGAGTGACTGAATTATGTGGATACAGGGAAAAGATCAGTTTCCAAAGTTGCTGTTTGCCATCTTTTAGCAAATAGAATTGGGTTTTTCTGTAGTATTTCATGTAGTGGACGTGGACTTGCGTGGTTTGGACAGTGTTTAGTTCTGACAACCATGGGATTCACACAGGAGGATCAGCATCCCCCAGCTTCACCAGGAGGCTGGGTGTTGGTGATGGCAGATACATCATTAACAACAAAAACCTTGACAATTTCAGCATGATCACCACATTTCCACCAATATTTAGTGCCTCTTCCTGCTGGCTCAGCATCGTTTAAATTATTACTTAAATAATACCAATAGCAACTCCACTTCTAATAGCTGAAAAAGAGTAAGTCTCGTTGCAAATCATCTTTCTGTGAGACTGCTCAAGTGTATCTGGATATTCAGTCACAAAAACATAGTCTGGTGTACAAAGTTATTCCTGTTCTTTATTAACTGAGAAGGTTGCAATTTTTGTTTTCCTCAGGGTGCTGATGCTCCACAGAAGCAGCCAATCAATAATGCTGAAACCTACTTTGAAAATGCCAAGGTGGAATGTGCAGTCCAAGCCTGTCCTGAGC
Organism: Sclerurus mexicanus; assembly: GCA_013396755.1. NCBI lineage: Eukaryota > Metazoa > Chordata > Aves > Passeriformes > Furnariidae > Sclerurus > Sclerurus mexicanus. Next base: position 324,306 of record VWZF01005023.1, read on the forward strand.
TGCTACGAAAAGGTCTATTTTCACTTCCAGTTGTAGCCAAGAAATTCCAGCTTTTTAAAATGGAAACATATTTCAGTAAATACTCTGGAATTGATGCCACGGGGTGTGGTGTAGAAAAGGGTAATCCAGAGTTAATATTTTCCAAAAAAAATGCTATAAAATGAAAAATGAAACTTTGACTATTTCATGTAAAATTCAGTGCCATTCATGTTTAAGAGCAGCTGGGACAGGAAGTCCCTTTCAGTTGCTGCTTTAGCATCAGGTAAATTCTGGAACTAATTCACTGTCCAAGAACAAGTTATCAAATGTTTTGTCACTGCCTCTTAGTAAAATGACAAAGAGGAACCATGAACCTTCAGACAGCGTTGGGCTTGTGTCTTTTAACCAGTTCAAGAAGGAAAGCATCCCAATTAAATGGGCATAAACCCCAAGTGAACAAGCAGAGATTCTGCAGTGTGGCTGCACTATTGCTCTCTAACTTGCCTAGAAGAGGAGAAAAGCCCGGTTGAAGCAGTGTCAGAGAAGGTAGAACATGCTGGTTTGTCTCCTGTAGACTTTGAGTCCATGTTCCCAGAGGTGAGTGCCAACCGTCTAACTGTGTTAACTGTCACCCAGAAGACTAAGAACGACATGACTGTGTGGAGCCAGGAAGTGGAGGATGAGAGAGAAATGCTCCTTGAAAATGTGAGTATTCACAGCAGCAGCAGCTTGGTTTGGTTTGGAATCTTCTGTGAGCTACCTGTGGATTTGGGGACATTGCTGGCTCTGGGAGTAGTGTAGTACATTTTTAAAGCATTTCTGAGTTAATCCTGTGTTCTCTTCCTGATAAAAGTGAAATGATTTTTTCCAGCTTTATAACTTTTTGATTGCTTTACGTGAAACATCTCCTTAGAATTATTAAATTCTTCATAGTAAAGGGAGTCAAAAATATACTAAAAAAACAGAGATGAATAAAGATTGTTGCCCTAATCCAGTTTAAAGAGCAGCAACTCTTTTCTCGCCTTAGTTCAGCTTCAGTACAATTTATTTTGTAGGATTTCACTGCTTTCTTTTACTGTGATTTAATTAAGATTCCAGTACAGTCTGTGGCCTTACTGATAAAAGATGCAAAAAACCACCAGTTGTTTAAGTGGTTTTTATTTTCCATTCTGGTAATGGACACTTCTAGCCTGGCTATCACCATTTATTTCATCTTAACCATCCTCATGAACTTTGTCTTGTTCTGTTGCCACTAGAGGTCTCTGAAAATCACTTTATTTCCCATTTTTTAGCACTTTTCTGTTTTCTCCAGCAAGTGTCGCTGTTCACAGCTGCCATTCTCCCTTAGCACCCCAAAATACAGTGTTTCTACCTATTATTTGTTAGAATTCTTCCAAATCTAGCAAAAAACCATCCTGTGGGATTTTTCCCTGTGTAGCAAGTGTCATATTTATGTCTGAAATCAATCTGGCAATGTCCTTTTCAATCCTGTAAATACAAGTGTGGCCTCAATAAAGCAGTGGAAGGGTTACAAAAAAAAAAAAGGATTAACATAAAGATCACACACAAATTAAAATTCCCTTCATTTCAGTGTGTTCTTCTCTTTGAATTATTGCTGGTCTGTTGGTCTTTGGCGTTGTAATCTGGTCTAATTATATGTTAATTGGCATCTTTCTTCCCTGTGCACCTCCCTGTCAAGTCTAATCCAGTCAGTGGGGGGTGTGAGGATGTTGGTTGTAACCTCCCTGCTCAGAGGTTACTCACAGCAAATTCACAGGCAAACGGGCAGTTCGTTTGCTTGGGACCTAAAAATCCTCCTCTCGCGGGAGTGTTCTGTGCTAGAGAAATGAGGGTCCCGTACAGCCACATTGGATATTTCATATTTGCAGTGGTGCATCTCGGGTGTTCAGTGACTTCTCTCCAAGTGGTTGCTGAGGGCTTGTTACAGCACCAAAAGAAGTCCTGGGTCAGAAATGTAACGTCTAAAATTCAGGTGTTTTGCTTCTATTGATGACTTAGAGTTGAGACTCTTCATGATCAAAGCTCAAAATACAGAAGAATTTACTGTAAAGGGTAATCTTTCCTTATCTTGGACCCTTAAGATGAGTAACTATAATAACATTTCTGTCAATTTGAAACCTTGAGCTGCTGAGGGCCATAATTGTGAAGAACAATCCAATTTTTCTAACTGAAACTAAATAAAGGATTTCTTTAGAATATAGAGATACATAGAATAAAGTTAGAACTATTTCCTTTTTTATGAGATTAGGGTTATATGTAACAAACCCCTCATTTGATATCCTCCTTTTCCCATTTCTTTCCTTTCAGTTCATTAATGGTGCCAAGGAAATCTGCTATGCAATCTCTTCTGAGGGCTACTGGGCTGATTTCATTGATCCATCCTCAGGACTGGCAGTAAGTTATGTGCTGTGTGGAATTGGTCTCTGTTCCCTGGGGGCTAAATCCAACTTTTTCAAGTGATCCCAAAGGAGGATTCCTTTCATGTGTTAAGGTGCTAACCCTGAGCCAGTTCCCAAAGTGTGTCAGCTGGCACTTTGAGGAACATCTTTGAGCAGTGAATGAAGGTGGATGTTTTTATGCCCAAAAGCTCTTGGTCGCTGCACCAGGGGCTGGTTCTGCCTCCCAGGGTAACTTGGTAACCCTGACACCTGGTTGTGTGGATGGAGGGCTTTAAAAAGCCTCTTTGCAGCAGTTAATGATACCTTTGTTCCCCAGAAAAAATGAATAGTTTGTTCCTATAAAACACTGGGGGCATTCATGGGGAGATCACACCCTGCTCTGGAGGAGCTGCCACTGTTACCAAGACATCTGTGAAACAGAGTCTTAAACGTGCAGGAGAGAACTGAGAGAGCTTCAGTCAGAGCAGGAACATCTCGGTGTTCTTGGCTGACAACTTCTGAAACCACATCCTAGCTCAAAAAATGGTGGCAGGGGTCAGTTTAGTGGGTTTTGGCTAAAGGCAGTGATTTAATGTGTCAGCAGAGGCAAAGAGGTTTAATAGGGGATGTTTCTAAGGTGGACAGGCAGTTAAGGTGTGTGTAGTGCTAAAAAGCTTCCCAGAAATTCCATACATTTAAGGAATAGGCAGGGATTGGTGACAGCAGGGTTCTGTCTTCAGAATCCAATTGATCCTTGCCAATTACCAGGAGCAGACTTAAGTGAGAAGCTTCCTCCTGAGAGAAAGAACTGAAATGCCTCTTTCCAATTTAAGGACAGTTTTTGTTCTTCAACTTTTCTTTGTAGGGGGCTTATGGGAAAGGTACATTTCTTATTTTTGCTGTTTCACAGAGGGGTTTATCATTAGTACAGGTCTTATTTTTTGCTGTTTCACACAAGACTTCTGTCCTTAATGCCTGTAGAAGTAGCAGAACATTTCCAAGCCACGTGAGGTTGTTGTAGGTGTGATTGATCAGACATCCAAATGCACTTCAGTGCCAAAGAAAACCCTTTAAAATAGGGTACGAATATAACCAGAGCTACCCTGCTTAGTTTCCCCTGTACATTTTAAGTAAAACTCAAATTTCCTCTTTCTTCTAGGCGTGAGTTTTGCTTAGAAAGGGCTAATTCTGACATGAAAAATTCTCTTTTCCCCCAGTTTTTTGGGCCTTACACCAACAACACCCTGTTTGAGACGGACGAGCGCTACCGGCACCTGGGATTCTCCGTGGATGATCTTGGCTGCTGCAAAGTCATCAGGCACAACATCTGGGGCACCCACGTGGTTGTGGGGAGTATTTTCACTAATGCTGAGCCTGACAGCCCTATCATGAGAAAACTGAGTGGGAATTAAGGCTTCAGGGCTCCCCAGGTTCTTTGCATCCTTTGACTCGATCCTCTGCAAGCATTGTCAGGAAATGCCCCACTTCCAAGTGTTCTTAGAGAATAAAGTAGCTGGTATTTATTTCTAGCCTCTGTGGCTGTGTGTGCACCACATGTGACTTGAGAGATGAATTGGCAACGTTCAAACAGCCTTTTGTGCCACATGAGTTTTAAGCTGTGAGTTTCCTTCATCTTGAGTGAGTTTCAACATGTACGTGGTTATCTGCATTTCCTTTTTTAGTGTTATCACACAAGCCACACTTCTCAACCCTTTCGTCTTTCAGCGTCCAGAAAATCTGCTTAGTAATAAAAATCCTGATGCCACTGAAATTTCTAGGAATTCTGCCACTTCTTGAAATGAGTAAGAGGCAAAAAAAAAAGTGGAATAAGGAATCAAATTGTGCTCCCAGAATACGGAACTTAATAAGAACTGTAGAAGTTAATGCTGGAGCAATCACTCTTTTGCTGTTTTAAAAGGAAACTATTGAGATAAGCTTTCAGTGGCCTCTACTTTAGTAAGGAAATGTTCACTCAACTGCTACATCCAGAGACTCCAGAAAAGGTCTTAAATTACTCTAAAATCAGTCATCTCTTACTCTTTTTTTTGTCTTCATGGTGCTTGGGATTTATATTCTCAGTGTTAGTTAATATATTTAATTAGTTTATATATAAAAAGGTAATTTAAAGTTGCTTTTGTAACTTTCTTAGGTCATTAAATACAGGGGGAAAAAAAGATAATAGAGCAATGCCTGGCTGTCGTCATTGTTTTCCTATACTCTGATGCAATTTCGACTTGTCTCTGGAATTTGGAAATGCCTGTGCACAGAGCAATTATGATCAATTATTGCAATTATAAAAAATGTTTCAACAGGAAGGTTCCAGTAAACTAGTTGAGGCTCCTCAGGGATCACAGAAACAATCAGATCAGTTGGGGGAAGGAGAGGGAGGACATTTCAAGGCACCTGACATCTCAATGCCTTGAAATTCGGCTCCAGGGCTGAGGTAATAAAGGAGATTGTAATCTCCCCACTGCCAGTCTTGGGGCATTCTAACACAGCCCGTGTCCTGTGGGAATCCCTGAGGCAGTGGGACTCGGAGGGTAATGACTGCCCAGGGTGAGGATCCAGGAGTTTGAGGTTCCTGTGAGACAGCCAGGGGTTTGATCCCTCTGTTTCCCCGCAGTGTTACCTGCCAGGGTGGATTTCAGGCTTGGCCTGGCTCTGTGTGTCCTGCTTGTGCTCCCTGCTCAGGGTCTAAAGCCACTTCCCATCAAAGGCTCCTCTTGGCTTTAATGGTTTAGAACCAGCTCCTTTCCCAAGTGCCTGTACCTGTCCTTGTGAACTTTGCTGCACGCGAGGAAGCCTTTTCCCTGCAGAAGTGAGTGCTGTGCCCTCTGAATTCCCTCCCTGAGCCAGCAATTCCAGAGTTGTGTTGCCAAAGCCGCTGGCTCTCCCTGCACACATTCCGAGGTTCACTCTGTGGCTGTTGGGCAGGGTTTGTGTATCCCTTTGGCATGGAATTTGTGCTGTATTTCCAGAGCTCCAGTTCCTGACCTCTGCTCTGCTGTCCAGGAAAGCTGGTACTTCAAAGGCTTTGATTGCTTTTGTCTTTTCTCACTCCCATCAAGAGGATTAAAAAACCTTGAGAAGCTGCACTGTGTCTTGTCTGTTTGCAAAATACACTTATTTTGCAGAATATAAACGAGCTCATTGGATAAAAGAGGGGTGATGCCTTGCTGGGCTCGGGGAGAACTTTGTTGGATAAATACTAGACAAACAGATTTGTGCAATGGTTCACATATACTGTAAATCCTGAAGACTTGATGTTATCTTTACTTCAGATGGCTTTGCTGTACTTCATTTTATGTGTTTGAAAAAGGGTGGGGGCTGTCAGACTATTCCAGTTAAGTTTGGGATGCTAATTTTTGAATTCATGTTCTTCAAGTTTTGTCCTGTGAAGGACTTTTCCAGTGACTTTTCTTCGCAGAAATCTCCCTGGGAATGGAGTTTTACCTTCACTAATATTAATGTTTGGTGCCAGGATTGGAGGGAAGAGATGATTTCCTGGTATTTTTCTAAGCAGAATTATATGTATTGATTCCCAGAAGAGGCTGGAGCTATTCCAGTTCCATTTCCCTCACATCAGAGAAGCATAAACTGTGTTAATTAATTTCCTACTAGGAAATAAGTCCTTAAATGCAGTGTAATTGTACGTCTGATAATAAAAGCCCGAGCAACTTTCAGTGTTACAAAATTAATTGCTTTCTAAGCTAAAGAAATGCAAGATCCCATCTACCTCTTGAATTATCTTCAGTGATGTGGAGACTCGTCATGTTCAGACTCACGTTTACAGACTTCAGTAGAAATGTTGAAGCACCAAAAAAGTTTGTCAGTGAGTGGCAAGTTCAATGTTGGCTCAGTGTCATTAACTCAAGGTGATTTGGGGGGGATTTTCCACACGGGATTGGGATGGAGGAATCCCCTCCAAATCCTCTGCTCAGTGCTTTATTCGTGAGATCCTCGTGTCACGGTGCAGGGTTTACAACTCAGCTTTATATTCAGCTGTGCTTAACTCGGGGGAGAGCAAATAACCTGCTCTTGGAGTCAAAAATTAACACCACCCAGTCAGTCTGTCACATGCAGGAAGTAGAAACCCCCGCTAGCGAGGCAGAGCTGAAATATAATAGCAAAATGATTGCCCTGCCTCGTGGGCCTGCTCCTTTTAAAGCCTCTTTTTATTAACAACAGGAAAAAGAAGCTGGGTAATCGAGCAGCTCCCATTTCCAAGAGCAGAAACGGCACAGAACAATCTTCTTCCCCTGGCAGGCACCTGGCTGGGAAAAGGCTCTGCGGATAATCCCGAGGGTCAAAGGTACATGTGGGGAGAGGGGCCCTGCTCTGTGCCTGCCATCCTGTCTGGGGGCTCCTGCCCTCTGCTGCTAACTGAGGTGGCACTCGGCAAGGGACACTCGGGTCCCCAGAGCCAGGAGAGCCGGGGGAACCTTAGACAGCTCCAGCAGCTGATGCAGGATGGAGAGGCCACGGGATGGGACTTATTCTGGCACGGGGCTGGGAGCTTGGCTCGCTCTGCAGGCTGCCCTGGGAGTCCAAACTAACTTTAATCTGGATATGCAGTGGCAGAGCAGGAGACTGGAAGTGATGCTGTTGCCCAAATAACGACGGAAGTGCAGAGTGATAGGACAGGTTTTATTCCTGGAGTGATTTGGGTGATCCAAGACGTCAGAGCGCACTTGCTCCGTGTGGTTTTCCCTCTTGCAGCTTTGCAGAGCAGCTCTCCGTGCACTGTTCCTGCTGGACCGAGGGAACTGTGACAGCTGCTGCCTCAAACATGTATGGAATTGATTTTCATGGGTGCATGGAATAAACTGGCTCACGTGTGCAGATAAGGAGGTTATTGTTGTGTTGCAAGATACACAGCATGTGTATAAATAGATACATATAAATGTATATAGTCCTGAGATCACGTACTTTAGAATTGAGGGAACAACCCACAATGCTGCCCCTGGCACTGTGCATGTTGAATGGATTCCTTCCCTTACTCTTCACCTGGCACTTGGTTGGCTGGGGAAAGGGAATGAATTGGATCCATGGGAATTTCTATGGGATTTTTCCCAGAGGAGCTGTGGCTGCCCCACCCCTGGAAGTGTCCCAGGGCAGGTTGGAGCACTCTGGGCTGGTGGAAGGTGTCCCTGCCCGTGGCAGGGGTGGCACTGGATGGGCTTTGAGGTCCCTTCCAACCCAAACCATTCCACGGTGCTTGGTCCAAAGATACATCCTTTGTACAGCTGTGACACAGCACTGACAGTCAGAATTTCCAGCAGAGAGATGTTATTGTAAATGGCGTTGCTACAGAGCAAAATCCCTGCAGTTTATTTGCAGTCAACTAAGAGAAATAAAATAAATTATTACCTTTGCTCAGGGCTAATTTCATCCCACTCAGAGGGCTCAACTACTGGAGTTTTGCCCTTTGGCCAGAGAACTTCATCAACCATCCAGGCCTGAGTTTTGCTGTCACTGCACGACCTGGGCTTTATTTTCCCCGACTTTTGGGCAGTTTTCCAGCTGTTTCAAACGCTCTCACTGGAGCCAGCACACCTGCTCTGCTTTCCACCCAGTAAAGCTCCAGCTGATGGTGCTTTGAGTGCAGCAGGGAAGGCTGAACATTGCAGCGTGGGCTGTTCCAAGCAGGTCACTGGAGCCTTTTGTGCCCTTAAATTTCCGTGCAGCCTGGCACTTCTTTCGTGGAATTCTTCCCTAAATCCAGGAGCTACATGCCCGGATCCACACGCAGCCCAGGGCTCCCAGCAGCTGCTGGGGGACAACAATGCCAGCTTGTGTCAGCTGCAAGAATCGGTCCTGTGTGGGCTTTCTGCGAGGATCCTGCTCCGGGATAATTCCCTTTGTTTCCAGGACATTCAGGGCATCCTTTGTCAGGAGCCGGGCTTTGCACGCAGGGCTGGCTCGTACCACTTAGGTCTGGCTTAGAGCTGCAAAGCTGAGCTTTGCTGTGGGAGGGATTTCTGTGCCCTGATAAGCACAGGTTCAACTCCCTCACCTCGTTACTCCTTAACCAGGTGACTCAGGGTGAGTTGTTTGCTCACGGGCACACCCTGAACATTGAATTTAAACCCCAACAGCTCCCAGAGGAGCAAAGCTTAGCTCAGCAAAGCCGCAGGACACCAAAGCGACTCCTCCCTCACCCACTGGTGTTCAGCACACGGGTCACTGGGGTTTTGGGCTGGTGTTCCTCTAATCCCCTCCACCAACACCAAAACCTCAATAATCACTATCCATATATTTGGAAAACTAATTATTAGTTGGTTATTTCTCCCCCCCGCCCCAGCACAGCCCTGCAATGGGGTCTGTTTATTGAGCTGCTGAACTCACCCTGCCTCTCCCAAGGGGGTTTAGTCCAAGTTTTATTGCCTCAGCACAGGTAAGTTGTGTGTGGGGGATCCTTTTCGTTCTGAATACCATGGAAATAGTTTAAACGATGAGTATTTGGGTGGTTTTTACCACCTGGGGGTGCCCTGAGGGCTCATTGGGCTGCAGAGACCACAGGACTGCTCAGCCCCAGACTGATGGGGGTGTTTCAGCTCAAGGAAACCTGAACTTGAAACATCCTGAGCCAGATAATTTATTAATTCGAGTAGAAATGAAATGCTGGAGTGGAGCTGACGGGGTTATTCAGTTATTTCCCAGGACTGCTTTGGTTACCTGCAGGATTTTGTTGTATTTCTTATTTTATTTAGTCCAGTGATCTTTGCTCCCTCTGAGCGGAGGAGTGGGGTGTGCTCGAAGCCCGAAAGCGCCTAAAATTTGGAGAATATTGAAAAACAGAGGTTGGCGATGAGTAATGAGCGAAGAAGAGAGGTGCAGGAGCGAGGGATGTTTGTGGGGAGGTGTGGAAAAGGAAATTAGGGAGAGAGGGGAGAGGGCAGGGTGGCGGCTGATTCTGGATTGTGGAGCCTCAGGTTGTGCCGCAGAGTTGGGGTGATGGGACCCCACCACCAAGACAAGCCCTCAATAATCGCTCCCCATATGGCTGGAGAACTAAGGATCACTTCATTATTTCTCAGAGGGCCAGGGCTGTGTGATCCATCTGGGCGTATTTAACAACAGACTGGGAGCAATTCCTCCTCCAGAGGCATGTCCTGCTCTCATTTTTCCGGGGAAAATATATGGCAAATGCTGTAGATAAATATGTAAATATGTATTGTACTTGTAGAGGGGTGGATACTCCCATGAGGGTTTATGTGGGGGCACAGAAAGGCTGACGAATCTGCATTTGATTGTAGAAATTCCTTAGAAAAGAGGAATTTCCCCAAACCAAACTAACTGGTGGGCTGCCAGATTGGCAATTTAAAAAGAATTCCTCTCTCCGCCAGCTTTTTCTTCCCGCTCAGGTTTTCTGTTTGGTCTGATGCTGGAAAATTGCTGCAGATTCAGGAATATTTGGTGTTGGAAGGGACCAGGGGGTTGGTCAAGCCCAGCCTGTGGAGCCAGCTGGGAAGTCTGGGGGTCTGAACCATCAATGAGCAGACTATCAACAAAAATAATATTAAAAAAAATAGGTTCCAAAAACCTGTTGAAAGCATCTCAATGACAATTTAACTGAAAAAAACCCTATTATTTCCAAAATTCAAGTGTAGGGAGTGAGGTTTTCTGCTGCACGGTAACCCCCAGGATAAGAACCAGCTGGGATCTTTGTCTCTGGACAGCGGGATGTTTTCGGGTGAAAACTCCTCGTTTTGGGTGTGGAAAAGGGTTCGTTGCCCCCAAACCTGTGCTTGGGTTGGTAAGACTGGAGGGTGAAAATAAAACATCTGTTCCAGTGGTCAGGAAAATGAACATTGAGGAGCCCGGAGAGGCTGTGGCTGTGCCATCCCTGGAAATTGGGATTATTTGCCTTTATTATGGATAAAGTGCAGAGTTTTGAGCATAGCCTGGAGTTTGTTTGGCCTGAGGCTTGGAGGGTTTCCATCCAAGGAATTGTTGGTTTCAGGAGTGAAAATTGGAAGCAAATCCATAAAAAGTCTCAGAAAACGCTGGGACTAAATTAATGTGACAGCATGGCTGTGGAAAAAGTGTTTTCCCAGAGCAGGGAAAGCAAGATCCAGGGAATCACAAACAGGAGCCTCCATAGACTTGTTTTATTAAATGCCCAGTATGAAACAATTGGTACCAAATAACCACGGGAAGGAATTCATTAACCACAGGGAGAATTAAACCAAAATTCCCTAAATACAGCTCAATAAATTCTCTCAGTGCAGCTCAGCTTTTGGGGTATTTTTTAGGACATCAGGGAAAGGAAAAGGCACCCAGCAGTGTCCCAGCAAAGGGGCTGGAACGCCAGGACTGGCGAGGCCAATTTTCCCAGACACCTCACACGTCGTGTGGATATTTAAAACATTTATTTATACAAATGTACAGCATTTACAAGAGTTAAAAAATTAGCCATTTGAAAGCAATCTTACGCATAGAGCCTGGACAATAAATAGGGTGCAGCTCAGCATTTCTGTGGTTTCAAAAGCCCCAAGAGCCGGGTGGGGAGAACAGCACGAGGAGCTGCTGGTGCAGGGAAGGGGCTGGGGGGGCTCAGTCGCCTTAATTCCCCCTGAAATGCCACTGCCCTTCCCTCCGCTGCTTGCAAAGGGAGCTGAAGTAATGGCTTGGTTTAATATGCTGATAATCCAGCTGGATCGGGGGCATCCCAGGATTTGGGGGGGCAGAGCACCCAGTGCCAGGTACCCAGAAAGGTCTCTGGTGTGGCTGAGCTGCCCCTGAACGCACAGGTCCTGCCCTGGCCACGCTGAGCCTGTGGCAGGTGCACGGGGTAAAAAAAGGATAAAACAAGCAAAGCGTCCCACCTTTGTAATCCAAAGGTGCGCCAGAGAGGCTGATTTGGGGACTAAAGGGAATTCCGGGAGCTGTGAATCCGTGTGCCAGACTGCCACCCTCACTGCGGGCACCACACCCTTCAGGAGGGGAGAGTGGTCCTAAAGTCCAGTGTTTTAGGAAGAAATCCAGCCATTCCTGCAGCTCAGCCCTTGTNGTGATAAATGGAGGGACACCAGAGAGAGAAAAGCAGCCACCACAGCCAGGAGCTCAGCTGAGGTACCAGCCAAGGCAGCCGGCTCAGGGGGGGAGGTCACATCCCCTAAATGCTCAAATTGAACTAAAAGGCCCCAAATTCAAATGCAGAGCCTTCAAATGCCCAGCTGAGCTGCCCCAACCCTGGCTGAGGGCAATGGGGACCTCCCCACAAGGTGCTGCTGTGACACAGCCCAAGCCTCAAACCCACCTCGGCTCAATCTTCAACTCTTCCCTTTGCAGAAGAAAATAATAATAATAAATACCTAAAATCTAGTGGCAGACAAGTGCCAAGCCCCTCTGCCTCATTGTCCCTCAGCAGAGGAGGGGACAGCTTCAAGGGGGCTGCAGGGTTGAGTTGTTGGGGAATCTCCAGGAACAGGTTAAATTTGCATAGAATAAGAGATTGCAACTACCCTCGTGATGTTGGAGAGCTGTGACTCTCATGGTGTAAAAGAATTAATTATAAACCAGTCTGGTTGAACTTCCAGCAAGTCCACGACACCCTGCTTTTATTACCAACTTTGTTGATCATTTCTTAAAAGTGATGCAAAACATTATATATATTTATTTTTTTTCTGATAATTTATATATTACAGGCTTCCTGACTTGCAAAACATACTTTTTTTTTTTTCTTTTTTTCCTGGCAGTATCAGCATTAAGAATCTTTTAAACACTTTGGACCTCGCTCAACATAGAAAAATAAATATTGCATATGTGACTTCCAAGGAAAACAAGCAACGCAGGTCACCAAAACACAGCTGGGCTAGTCCAGACTTCGCAAAATAAAATAACAGAAGCTGCCCAGGATCGCTTTTCTCTCTCTCTCTCTGTCTCAGACTGCAGGGCTGGCTGCCAAAATAGGACAATATTGTCCTCGGTTGTGGGTGACCACCAGCAGCTCTCCATCCTCTCACACCCCAGGGTTGGGATCACGCCCCTCCAATCACACCAGAATTAGGATTTGGGGGCGAGGGTGTTTTTGGTTCACTTTCTGAACTCCAGGGGTTTTCTGCAGGGATCTTTGTGCTGCCGGACACCTCGGAAGGAGCACCTGGAGGCAATGCTGGCCGCTCCTGCTGCTCCCTGGCCCTCATCCCTTCCAGCTGCTGCTTCCCTGCTGCACATCCTGCCCTCTCCCGGAGGGACGGGAGGTGTGGGGACACTCGTGCGTGTTATCTGCTGGCTGTTCTCAAGCAGGTTAAGGAGACGCGGAGTTAGTGCAACAGCAGGGAGTAAGTGATGCCACAGGCAGGGAGGCAGGACTTTGGGATATTGGTTCTTCACGGAGATAAGACAGGCATTCACAGATGCCAGGCTGGACTCCGTACCTTGGAGGTCCTTCCCACGCGGAATGATTCTGTGGAGAGCACATTGGATTCTGGGAAGATTTTCCATGAGTTTCTTCAAAAAAAAACCAACCCAAAACCCAGTAGAAATGTGAGGGTTTGGAACAAATCCAGATCCCAAGCTCGGGAGCTCACAATTCCCAAGAAACCAGGAGGAACTCCAGCCTTTCACAGCCAACTCCAAGGCTCCGGCTCCGCGGGGAGAGGTCGGACGTCCACGAGATGTTCCCGCCTGGCTCAGCTGGCCACGCGTGGCACTGTCTGGCGGTGCTGTGGCACTGTGGCCCAGTGCTGTGCCAGCAGCCCCAGGCAGAGGCAGGCTGTGGCCAGCAGGAGGGCAGGGGACAAGCCCTGGGCACCACTGAGCGGTGCCAGGGTGGAGAACACGGCGTCTGTGGAGTTCCTGGGCAGGGGCAGGTTGCAGATGGTGCCCTCGCAGCACGACGTGCAGACCTGGGGGAACCAGGCACAGCTCAGTTAGTCGAGGAATAAAAACCTTGGGAATGGTATCTGGCGTTTTTAAAGCAGCACAGTGGCCGCTCTGATCATTTTCCCCATTTTTTCCCCTCCCTTTTTAAATCCATAAACTCATAGAACAATTTTTCCCTCCTCCTTTTGCCTTTATCTTTCCCCACTTCATTTCTGACGATGTTTATTTACCCAAAGAACCGGCCAGCCTGCAATTGCCCGTTATTACACAGAATGAAAAGGCAGTTTTGTGCCTTTACCTTGTACTCTTCGTGCTTTATATACGTGCATCCAGTAGACAGACAGTCCTCTAATGGCACACAGCGTTTGGTGACAGACACGCTCTCACCGGTGGCTTTCATCATATGTTGGCTAAAGCAGTACCTTGTCCCTGGAAAAAGAGAAAAAAAGATGTGTTTATCTGTGGAATTCCAGCTTTCTGCGAGGCTGCAAACAGGAAGAAGTAGGAAAGAAGGCTTTAAAAAAGAAAATATTCACAACACCCGTTTACGTCTGAAGCTTCTTTTCATTTGGGTGAAAACATGCAATGCATGAATATAAACAATGTACAACATAAAATATGTACTTATAGACAGTATATTTTATGTAGATGATCTTTTTTCCTCCAGTTTCATGCACAGCCATTAAGTCTGTGGAATTACGTTTTGCCCCACTGGAGACCCTTTTCCCTATATCCTAAAATCCTTTGCAAGTTGGCCTTGTGCTCACCCCCTGCACATCCTGCAGAGGATCCTTCAGCCTCCCTGTGCCTCACCTTTATCATCTAGAAAATAATGCCACGCCACCAGCACTTCTGTATTCCCAATTTCCCAGGTTTGGGAGGAAGCACCGTGACGTGGACAGTGCCCCTGGGATTCCCACTGCATCTCCTGCTTGTCCCCAAGGGAGACCATCCTCTTCCTTCTCCTTTTTCTGGCTGTTTCTCTAGCGACTTCTGTAAATCACACCCAAAACTCACAAACACTGACAAACACTGTGGGTATTCCCAAGCACAAGGAATTTGGAGTTATTTCCTGCTTCAGTCATTAGGGGGAAGGTGCTGTTCCCCTTCCTCCTGGGTTTTCGCCATTGTATATTTATTTTGTAAATTATGCACTTCTTCTTATTAATCCATCTTATTGTTAATAAAAGTGCTGCTTCCACAGGGGGAAAGGGAGGAGTGTGGTGCATTTAACCCCCCCCGTGCTGCCAAACCTGGCTCCTCGTGGGCAAACCCCGCATTCCTCTCGTGTTTTCGGCACTCGGCAACATCCCAGTGGGATTGTGGCCTGAGCATGTTCTTCCTTAGGCAATAAACCCCCAGACACATCATATCTTTGCCCTGCTCTTAACTCGGGATCGCACAAACAGGCTTCCCTTATCACTGGAGGGTGGAGACACTCGGGGTGCTGTTTGCCTTCGCTCCAGCCAGGGCTTTGGCTGTGTTTTCCAGGCTCTCCTGCCCTGAAATTCCGAGTTTTCTCCCCAAAGGGAGCACCCTCTGTGAGCTCCCCCCAGGACTTTGTGCCACTCCCAGCCATTCTGAGCTCTGGCAGTGGAGTTTCTCCAGACCGGTTCCGGATGGAACAAATAAAGCTTCTAACACCCCATAACTCTTTTGAGGCTGTTTCATTCTTTCTTCCTTTCAGAAAATATTGTGCAATCCTCTTGGAGATACGGATTTTCCTGGCACAGGAAGGCCAGGCAAACCTCTCCCTGCACAGCCATCGCCTCCTGCAAGGCTACACACAGACCCCACAATAAGCAACAAAATCCTCTCGTTCCAATGAAAATTCCCTTTTCCTCTCTTCTCCAGGCGTTCTAAGTGGGCCAGAGGACACCGGGAGAGCCTGGAGCATCCCCACCTCTGCCCAGCACAACTGCTCTGCTGGAGGGAGCAGGAACTTCAGGCTGAGCCCATGAAGGACACAGACCCAAAGCTGTAAAAATTTTACCCAAAGCGACAGAGAAATGTAAAGCAATTAAAATCAAACACTGCAACGTGAAAGCTGATGCTTCCCAGTAACGGGGATGCTCGGAATGGGAGCAGCTGGTGGGGTTTACAGGCACATCAAAGCACTTTTCCCCTCCCTTAAACAAGCTTTTTGTCCATTAACTTCACTTCCAGACTAGAACTGGAGTTAGTCAAGTCGTTTCTGCTGCTGTTGCACAGGCCTTTTAGCCATTTAAAGCCCTCCTTCCTGCTGGCAAAACAGGGAACGCTTGGGAATGTTGGTCTCATCTCATCCAGCCAGCCTGAGCTCTGGTATTGTTGTTGCTGTGCTGATTTCAGCTCAGAGGAAACCAGCTCGGGGACAGATAACGCGCTGTGTCCCCCCAGGGCAGGTCAGAGCCCCCCTCCTGCCAAAGGAAATATTTTCTGAGGCCACTTGTCGTGTCCCAAAACAGACCCAGCCCGGCTCAATGGGCTGCACGGGTGGATGTGAGTCTTGTGAGTGTTTAAGGGAGGGGCAGACCTGGGGGTCTCACCAGCACCTGGATCTGAGAGCTGATCTGCCTGTATTCCAAAGGCTTTTCTGAGCTCTTCCCAACCTCAGATTCCACGGGGAGTTAGAAATCCACTGCAAATACCTCAATCCCAGCCCTGGCTGCCCTAAGTGTGGGCTTTTCCCACAGCCTGAACCAGCCCTGTACTCACACAACCCTTAAAAACACACCTGGGAGGGTGGGCAGGGACTGGCACAGGTTGGGCAGAGAAGCTGTGGCTGCCCCTGGATCCCTGGGAGTGTCCAAGGCCACGTTGGAGCCACCTGGGACAGTAGAAGGTGTCCCTGATTGGAACAAGATGATGTTTAAGGTCGCTTTGAACCCAACCCATTCTGTGACTCCATAAAACAAGCACCAGCCTGATGGAATCCCCAGCTGAGCTGGAGGAGCTCAGGGAACAGATGAAAGCCCTCAACTTCATCCACCACAGGGACAGAAAAGCTTAAAGGGTTCCTCCCGTCGCTTCCACATCCGCCTTGCCCAGGAGGCTCTATGAGCAGGAGCAGCATCCCGGGACACTGGGGACAGCAGGGGCTCAGGGGTGGCCGTGGGAGGGGAAGGTGGCTTTGGTGAAGCCCCCACGCTGGCTGGTTACCTCTGGGGCAGTAGACATCCGGAGCCCAGCGGTTGCATTCGTAATTATCCGGCGCCCTTTCGCACGTGAAACACTTGAATCCACGAGGGAACGGCGTGGCTGCAAGGAACGGATAACGCGCGGTTAAAATGAGACGGTTCTCGGGCTCAAAGGTGCCCGTCAGCCTCGCTGGGTTGGCCCTGGTTCCTCACCCGCAGCCGGGCACAGGCACATTCAGTACCCGTGGACCTGTCCCCGAGGGGTTCACCCACCACCAGTGCCCACTGCTGGCTTCAGAGGGCGTTAAGGGGAGCCTCATTCCCTCGGGATCGGAGCTCACATCCAACGCTGCCGCTTTACTGGTGCTGATAACAAAACCAGAGGGATTCGAGCACTCTGCAAAGCGTCCCAGCGAGGCAAAGAGCTGCTCCTGGTGGAGGCTGATGTCCCCAGAGGGAAGAAAAACCACTCTGCTGAACCTCCAGCTCTCACCAGCAGCCTCTGTCCTCCTTTATCTCACCAAATAAACTCCTTAAGTGCTCTCCTGGCAGCACTGCTGGAGCACCTCCAACGCTTCTCCAAGGTGCTGCCACCTTCTCAGAAGCCAAAGGGTGCCCAGGTCATGTTTATCTTCATGGGGTGCAGCAAACTGAACCTCCACAGCCTCGTGGGTCATGCCTTAACCCTCCCTCCTCTTCATCTCCCCCCTTGTCCCTCTGCCAGGAGTCACCCACGAGCATCTCTGGTGGGGCCGGTGCTGCCCTCAGGGAGCAGCTCGGGGTGGCACAACACACCAGCAGGAATGAACCCCACCCCTCTCCCCCTGGACTGCTGGTTGTGCTTATGGAATAAAACAGGAATTCCATCCTGTTTGTGCAGAAGGTAATTTTTTCAGCCAAAATCATGGAAAGGCAAGTTTTCACTGGGAAGAGACAACAGGAACAGCTCCACAAGCGCCTTCTTCTCATGGAATTCAGCAAGTTTGTGTGAACACACTAGTGAGAGTGCAGGGGAGATGTAAAGATGTCCAACTCTGCTACGACATTGCTCCAGGGGTCACTGAAATCAAGCCAGGGGCTGTTGTTGCCACATCTGCCGATGGTGGCGTTTGGTCCTTGCTCTCAGCTGTCCTGTTGGCCACAGAGCTTGGCCTCCTGGCCAGAGAGATCACTGAGGGACAGGAGACAGTGAACTAAAGACTCCTGATGCATTCAGCAGGTGCCTGTCCTATAAACCCTTCGGGGCTTTACACAGAATCCCAGATTCGTTTGGGCTGGAAGGGACCTTAAAGCTCCATTGGTTCCACCCCCTGCCATGGGCAGGGACACCTTCCACTAGCCCAGGTTGCTCCAAGCCCCATTCCAACCTGGCCTTGGAGCACGTCCAGAGAACTTGGTGGTTCTTCCACGCCAACTCCATTCCGCGATGGAGGGGATGTGCATTGAACTTTTGCTCAGCTCTCCGCCGCACCCTGACATTTCTGCTGCCTTAGTTAACACCAATTTTGTCCCCCCACCTGGAGGTCACTTACTGGAGGGGTGGAGGTAGACGATGTCCTTGCCGGTGAAGTCGCGGCCGCGGGCGCTGAGCAGGCTGAGCAGCAGCAGCAGCAGCGGGGCCGGCGGGGCCATGGCCGGGCGAGGACGTGCTCATGCGGTGGCCAAAACACCTCACCTGGGCAAGAGCAGAGCACGGGGGTGAGCAGGGCCAAACCACGGGCAGCAGGGCCACCACCACAACCCCACCAAAGCCATGATTGTGACAGGATGGGCTGAGCTGGAAGGNGTCCCTCCTTTGGACACTGCCCTGAGCCTTCCACTGCCGTCCCATGGGCCAGGCAGTGGTGTCTATAAATTACAAATAATTTATTCAAATTATTTAAATCAATTACATTAAAGCAAAAATAATTCAGTTTACATAAATAGATACGAGCCATTTATAAATTATCAAAAATCATTTGGCACCGCCTGGGAAAAGGACGTGGACAAACCCTCTCCTGGCTGGAGAGCTGCAAACAGGAGCCAAGGACGAGGGTGGTCGATTTTGTCGCTGTTTATAAAACCTCAAAAATTATCAAAGTGCCCCAAAACCCAAACAGGGACAGGAAAAGCCCAAGAGGCTGCGGCTGCCGAGCCAGGCAGGAGCCGCTGGTTTCCCCTGGCACCCCTCCAGAACACACGGCCTTGGGAATGGTTTTATTCCCCACCCAGCTTGACCAAGAGCTCTGCAATCCCCAGATATTCCCCAAGCGTCTCTGAACACGTGCCAGCTGGTATTTAATAAATATTTGGGGTTTTGTTGGTTGCTTTTCAGGAAAGATGTGCCCGGGGTGGGGACCTTCCCAGTGTTTGTCCCAGAGCAGAGACCCACCCAGGGCCAGCAGCACAAAGGCCATCACCCATCACGGCGCTGTCACTGTCCTTGCTCTGATGTGCAAACAGCTCTTTGCTCGAAACCCATAAAAACAGGGAGGGAAACGGATAATGCGCCATGCGGGGCGTTAAATGTTGTTGTTTTAACCTCACGGAGGGGGAAATGCCAGTTTTCGCTGGGTTTGCTCCACAGATTCCTATCCTGACTGGGAGCAGACAGGAAGTCCAACAAACCTCTCCCAGCCCTGTGGGAGACGAAAGAAACGGGTTCAGGTGGGGTCTGGGGGGAGATCCCCCAGCAAAGCCCAGCTGGCTGAGGGAGCCAGGTACGTTCATGGATTTGGGACCAAACAGTCCTAAATTTTTGAGGTCCCCGTGACTAAATACACACAGACCTGGAGCTGGGCTGGCCAAACGCTGACGGTGCCCCGATGGTCCTGAGGCAAGGCCAGGAGGAGCCATCAAGCTGTTCAAGGGGCCTGGGGAGACACATTCTGCTCCAGCAGATCTCCAGCATGACCCAAAGTCACACGTGATGCTCAGCATGGACACAGGATGCATTTGGACTCCTGACCAGGGGTTCTCCATCACCACACGCACATCGGCCACTTGGCCAGAGCCCCCCCAACGTGGAATTCATTTCCTATCCATACCATTAAGATCACAAAGATTTGGAGCTGGTTTTTTCTCCCAGACAACACAAGGCAGGTTTCACAAGCGCCACTCTTCACTTCCAGACATCGGCAGTTTGCAGCGGAACGGTCGCACGGAACCCCAAAAACTGGGATTCACATCCCAAAGAGAGAAGCTCATCACAGCTCCACGCTAATCAGCAAGCAGTAATTAACATATGCGATCAACATAAAGGAGCACCAGGGCTCCAGAATCATTAGGGCTGGAAAAAGACCTCCAAGACCACCGAGTCCATTATAACCACATTTCAACCAACGCCCGTTTCAAGTTCAAACACCACAGGGTTGAAATAATGGCACGGACTCCTCCCAAGCACGACAGGACAAGAATTGGTTGGGTTCGCTCGTCACAAAATAGCCACGCAAAGCTTTTGTGCTCGCAGTGCTGATCAAAGCCACCCAGCCGAGGTGGGACCCGGTGCTGAGTCAGCCCATCTCCCAGCCCTGTCAGCACTTGCCCAGTCATCAGTTCCAAAGGCAAGTGGCTGTTAGTCCTGCCGGGGAGGGTGGCAGGAGATCCTCCAGCTGCTCTCTGAGAACGCTCACACGGTGCCTCTCCTAATTGCCAAGAGTTTCATTGCCAACACCACTCCTAATGAGAGAGAGAGAGCCAGGGAATTTTTGTCTATTTTTTTGTAGGGCTGAAACGTTTAATTACGGGCAGAGAATGAAAATGAAGCGCCCCTGTGGGTTACCAAACGATCCACCTGCCCCTTCCACGCGCACACAGGTGGTGTAAAAGCAGGTATTTCTGCATCCCTAGGGTTCGCTCCTGCCAGGAACCCAAACGCTCAGGATTTCACACACAGTTTGTGAACACACCAATCCTTCCATGAGGGGCAACACACGGGGAGAAACGCACAACATCCACCTGAGAAAACACTCAAAAACTGACACTTGAGGTGGCAGTGACGCAATGGAACAGCAAAAATCTTTTTGTCACAGGCAAATATATAATATAAAAACCAGTCAGCAATTACTGCTCAGCACACTCATTCTCTCTGGTTTTACACCCACGCAGAAAAATAAAATCTAATTGCTTTCAGAGGAAGATGAGACATATATATACATACATATATAGGGATGGTTTTAAAAGCTGCAGATATTTAACAAAGAAATCGGCTTTCACTCCAAAAATGATCCAAAATGATGTTTGTCCCGCAATGATTCTCCCCAGGAAGCCTCACCAAGGGCGTGAAGACTTTTCTTCTGCTCACCAGCCCCTTCCAGTTCATGCCCTTCACCAAAACCACCGAGCTTTGCACCGAACTCATGTTTCAGGGAGTTACTGGTGGTGCATCAGCCACTCCAGGGCTAAACCTCTGCTGGCAGAGCCTCTCCGAGCCCCGGATATTTTTCCCTCGTGAATTAAGCTTTTCCAGGCTCCTTTCCCAGCCTAATGGGACGTGGCGTGGCCCGCTCTGCATCCACCGCCGGGGCTGCATTTCGGGGCCACATCACATGGGATTTGGCTCATACGGGCTCTTTGGGAAAGGTCTCGGGCGCTGACACAGAAATCCTGGTTAACTCAATCTTTCCAGCCTCGCCGGCACCTTTCAGTCGGAAAGGCATCCCCGGCCCGGGATTACTCCTGCCTGCCCTTTGCCCCGACACGGCGCTACGGAGAGCAACCATTCGAGGCCCCGAGCAGAGCCCAGTTGCCCATTTGTCAGGTCTCATTAGGGCGGTGGCATCTCGCCCTCGTTGTCACCAGCGCTGGGGACAATGGAAGGTCCCCATCCTCCAAGGAAGGACGGGGAGTCCTGGAGCAGAGGCGCTGCCGGATGTCAGAATTCCAGTCTGGGGGAGAAGTGTTGATGGAGGAGACAGTTATTTTTAAGGATGTGTTTGCCTCTCCTGTCCCCCTCCAAGCTCAGTAGATGCCTCCTGGCTGACCACGTCTGAAGCCCGTGAGCTGGGCTGCTGCCAGCTGCGAGTTTGCAGTAAATACACCGTGTCAGGAGGGGAAAAGAGTCCAAAAAAAGACAAAAAAAAGAGGGTCAGACACCAAATCATCCCACACAAACTTGTGGCCAAAGCCAGGCATGAAGGAATTCCCAGTCCGTGGGCGTTTCTGTGGTTCTTCTCACGGAAGCACAGTGCCCTCCGCCTCCTCCCGTGGGAGACACAGCATTTCCCCGCTCTCCCTGGACACCCAATGCAGTAAGAAGTTGATGATTCTGCTGAAATCTCATCTCAGCCCTCCTCCTACATGCCCTCACTGCCTGGGCCACTCTCCAAGCGCCCATGACGTTCCCACCTCATTTCGCCTTAACGTTTCCACGTCTCTTTTCCCTTGGGAGAGCCTCCACCTCAGAACACCTTAAAGCAACGCTTCCCTCAGCTAAATAAACCACAGAAGCAAGTAAAAGTCCCCTCCCAGTGGGACTCCGTGGCCCTGAAGCAGCAGGCACAGCATGTCCAAGCAGCAACACCTATGAGAAGCTGCCGAGACCTCAGCACGAGGGGTTTGCTGTGGCCAGTTGGGCTTGCAGGGTCAGCCGTGCTGCGATGGTTGTCCAGCAGTGACAACTGGAGCCGTGGGAGCGGCGTGACAAGGCTGAAGATCTGTTCCTGGAGGCAGGAGCTACCCAACGGCAATTCCTCCTCCTTCGCATCCCCGGCGGGACCGTCCCAAAGAAGGGGAGAATTAACCCAGCAGATTTTCCCCCCGCCTTTCTGCCAGTCCACGCGAAGCCACAAGTTGGAGTTTCCACAATATTTGGATTCCTTTGCATCCCTCCACAGCCTCAGAATCCGAGCCCAGCTCTCTGCCCGTGTCAGGAGAAATCAGACAGGCAATGGAACACTTCCCATCTGCCAGCTGTGGATCCCACACAACGATCCCAGAGACTATTTGCAACGACTCCAGCTCTAATTGCAGTTTTCCCTCTTCTCCTGTATCCCTCTCAACCTTTTTCCTACCTTTCTTTTTTTTTTTATATCTCTTCTGTTCATTTCTTTTGGTTCCCACCACACATGTCAGAGAGGTTTGGGACCAAAACTGGAATTCCTGTGAACTGCCTTAAAATCCAGCTTTTTCCCACGTGCTATTTAGAGGCTTTTCCCTGCAGTTTGCCCCTGGGAATGGTCCCATGTGTCTCCTGAGAACTCAGGACATAGCGAGGCACATCCAGCCTGGACCTGAGGACCCTCCGGGAGCTGTCGCAAAGGGCTTCGCTGCCCCTCCTCAATTACAGTAAGCAAGAGTAATTAAACAATCAAACACAATCAGCACACAAATTACTCCCAGAATTCTAATCGCCTTGCTGCTAATTACCGAGCCTGGAGTTCATTGAGCTAAAAGCCCACGTCCTGGGGAAGGGAAGGGGGGGACAATATGTTCCCTCTGCCTTCCCTGGGATTGGGCACCTCCCATTTAATCTTTCCCAGGATGCGATTCCAAGATTATTGCAGGGAAGGTGGCACTGATGTGTTTCACCGGAGTATTTCAGTGAATTCATATTTGGCATAAATTATAGAAAAAGCTTAACTAAAAAATCAGCCAGGCCACGATGAGAAAATATAATTTGTGCAAATTAATTGTCCAGCCGAGGAGATGTTCCAAGCTGGACGTAACTCGTTCCCATTGTACTCCGCAGTGGTGCAGTGACACCCCTATTTCCATTTTTAAATTACACGGAATATTCCGAACCACGACCACTTCTGAATGGGCAGAAAGATGGACATGCCAAGAAATCATTCAAGACCTCTCCCCCAGGATTTTGCACGGTGTGTAATAGAGGCAGCAATCCCTGAGCTCAGTGGGGCATGGAAGAGTGGGATTTGGCTCCGTTTGGGAATTTTGGGAGGTGGGACTGGCCCCTCCTGTGTCCCACAGCACACGGAGTGACCTCAGTGCGTGGGGAGGGTGGTGATGCTCTCCTAGGGAAAAGCCAAACGAGGTCCAAGTCCTGAGCGTTAATGTTGGTGAAGCTCAGCGTGGCAACAGCAACTGGGATCATCCCAGACCATCTTTCCTACCTAGATGGAAACCAAGAATCCAGAGCATTCCGGTGACTAGGGAAGAGGGAAAGGACATAGCAGTGTGGATAAAACAAAGAGCTGCCAAAGACACGAGTGAAATCAAACACACCAGGAGAACACGTGCCACGTTTAGGACCAGAGAGCTGGCAATGACCTCCTCTGCAACCAAGACACGGGACTTGTCAAGAAAACACCTTTCTAGTCTATGTCCCACCTGACAGAGACACAAACAGTACTTTTAAAGGCAGGAGGTGATCCCGCTGAGCTATTTTTAGGAGCTCTAGAAAACCTTGAGAGCAGGAGGATCAGCAGCACAAACTGAGTGTTTTTGAAGGCTCCAAGGAACAAGTGCTGAGTCAGAGGTCACTCTGGGTAAACTCACGGCAGTTTATTTGTGCTGCAGCAACAAGGGTCTCCAGGAGTAAGAAATTGCGAGGGAGGGGAGCAGGATGTTGTGGAAAATAGGTCTCCAAACAAACCTGTTGTTTTCCAAGGGGCAGGATTAGGGCTCTGGCTGCGAAAGGAGACTGTTACACGGAATAATTGGGAGAGACCAAAGCAGAGCACCAAAAGCACCGAACCCTCGTGATTACAAAAATGAGTTCTACCCAATTAACCAGGCATGCCTGGGCCAAATTAAACCCCGGCTTAGTGACATCTCCCAATCTAATTGGTGAAAAGGGCATCTCCAAAGGAAAAATCCTCCTTTCCCCCCCACTTTCCTGCGAGTCCACGCTCTACATTTTTGTCCCCAAAGTATTGACAAGAACCCCGTTGATTAAAGGCTGGCGAGGACGTTGAAGGCGGAGCCGGGGCGCTTGTGCCTCGTGCGCCAAACTGTGCTTTAATGAAGCCATACATCAATCTGCACCATTGTGTCCTCGCTCTCCTGGTGCCTCCCCCCATTGGGGTTTGTGACAGTTCTTCTGGGACATCACCCCACACATTTGACATGCTAGATTAGGCACCGAGGCACAAGCTGCTCGGCGTCCACCCAGAGCGAGCTTTGTACGAGCTCCCGGATCAGCCCTGGAAAGCTCAGCCTAGGGAAAGGAGATTTCTTGCTATGAGCTCATTCAAAGTTTGAGCTTTTTCCCCCCGGGGAAGGGAGTTTTGTCCCCAGAATCAACGTAAAACCGATCGGGCCTTTTATTACTCCTCGTGACGGACGAGCTATTAGTGAAGCCCCTTGTTCTGCCTGTTCTGCAGTGCCGTGTTTGCCCCCCAAACAATTTCACATTTGCATGGAGCAGTTAATGAACACCGGGTGGTATTTTGCCAGCCCTGGCCACGTAGAATTGTGGCTGCAGAAGGGCTCTGTTCCCTTGGCAGTTGAGCCAGAGTTCATCCGAGTTTTATTTCCCGACCCGCACGTGAATTCCCCTTGGCACGAGGCATCAAAAACCCAGGGAGAGGACACAGAGGAGGACAACCCGTCTGCTTTTGCTCCCTTCCCAAGAGCACATCTCCCACCAGGCTGGAGAAGACGCTGCAGGGATGTCAGCATTAACCCCCAGGGAAATAAGTGGGAATTAATTGGGAATGGGTTCCCCATTCCCAGCTACACCCTTTCAGCACCTCCTTAAAATTCCATGGCCAACGAGGCTCGCGCAAGGACCCTTTGGATAAGTACCTCAGTCTCCTTTGGATCTTGGTAGAATAAAGTAGTTTGTGTTTGTGTTGTCCACAGGTAGCTCAGTCAGAAGCGGCTTCCAAACCCACTTTTCTACAGCAAAACAAATACGAGTTTCTCGTGTTCTATCTGATTATTTCTACTGCCACTCTTCGCTGTAACAGACCCTGTCGTAGAGCTCGTTGCAGAAACTGCCATAATTAGTTACGTTCAAACAGCCAAGTTAACCCGAGTTCGTATTTTCTATGCTGTGATACCAAAATTCAAATACTTTCCTCAAAAAAGCTCTGCTCAGATTTATTCCGCTGCTGTCCCTCTGATTTTAATGCAGATTTCCTTGGGTGTAACCATTAGGAAAGCTACGTATCATTGAATAAACCCAAAGCAGAACTGACCAATTAGTGTTCCCTCTCCGGTTAATCCATGGAGTAAACAAATCCGTAATTCATTAAGATTTTCATTAGCTTTTCCAGAAAAACAAACCCCAGCCCAACCCAAAGCAGACAACGCTCCCTCTGTTCCCTAAGACTTGCCAGTGTGATTTGAATCCAGTGGACAATTAATTGCCACTTACTAGAAAAAGTAATTTAATTCCTTTATTTTTCCGACTTGTTGGGGGGGGAAAAATGCTAATTAAAAGAAAATTATTATCTCTGCCACGATGGGAAGCTCTGAAATACCATCCTGGTTTTGGTCACTGCTCCTGGGGTGGTTTCAACCTTCCAGCTGATGAGTCCCGGGATATTCCTGAGGTGGAGACTTCTGCCTGCTCCCTGGATTTTATCCATCCTGGGAATTTGGGCTGCATCTCAAGGTGCCTTCCTACAGAAAACTCTTTACCCCTGTGCAGAAAGTCACCGCTGCAGAGATGGGCAAAGCGCTCACCCTGCACTGAATAACTGAGCTAATTCTCATTTTAATTCATCTCTCTGAAGCCAAAATGAGCAACTTTGCTGTTCCGAGTTCAGCTCGGAGGCAGCTGCTCATAAATTAACCACAGCGAGAAAACTCCAGATGGAAATACACTCATTCCCCCAGCACCAGTTTCCCTGTGTACTTAATTTTCCATCAGTTTTTCCCCACAAACTCTGGCCCTTCCCTACATCTCACTTGCAGTTAATCAATCCCTCCTCAATTTTGCCGAATGCACATCACGTAAACGATGCTCTGGGCACAACAAAACATCGCCATCAAAAACGCTCCCCAAAACAGACCCAGTCATTTGTAAGGAGTATCAAAAAAGGAATTTTCATGTTGTTGGGGTTTTTTTTCCTGTNACCAGCCATGAAGCCGATGCACAGATCTATGTGCTCCTTTCTAATGGCAGTAAATAGGTAATTAAATCATATTTATTTAAGGAATGAAATGAATGAAGGTACTGAGCAGAGGCAAACACTGCTGCACTGGAATCAGTACAAGCACAAACCCAGGCTCTCCTTCTCCTGGATTTCTCCCCAAAACAGACCCAGTCACTTGTAAGGAGTATCAAAAAAGGACTTTTCATGTTGTTGGGAGTTTTTTTTCTATTGTTTCGGGTTTTTTTAGTTTTCTTTTGTGTCTTTTTTGTTTGTTAGTTTGATTTTACATGGTTGGGGGTTTTTTTTGCGTGGTTTGTTTTGTTTTGGTGGGGTTTCCTTTTTTCTTCCAAACGTTACTTTAACCCAGCAGAAATAATTCCCTGGAGCTCATCACTTATTTGCTGTGCCTGTTCATGGTCACCTGCAAGTTACAGCAGTGCCCGAGAGGTTTCTCCCTGAAACTGTGGTGTCTTCCCAAAATTACCACATTTCAATCACGTGTTCATTTAGTCCCATGGCAGAAATAATGGTCACATGAATAAAGTGCCTAAAAATGGTCACAGAGGAAAAGGGGGCAGGAGGACCTTAGGGGAAAGGTCATGGGATGGACCCTGAGAGTCATGGGGCCACCACAACAAGTGAACCCTGGTTTGGGCAGTAAAACCAGGACAAATGAAAATCTGGGAAGTAAAGTCCAATATCCCACCCATCCCTGCCCTCTGGCAGTGGGAAGCCATTCCCTGTGTCCTGTCCCTCCATGCCTTGTCCCCAGTTCCTCTCCAGCTCTCCTGGAGCCCCTTCAGGCACTGGAAGCACCACATCCCTTTACACTTCACCCTATAACAGAATGAGGAAAACACAGAAGCTTTTCCTTGTACACTTAGGGAAAAAGACCCCAAAAACCTCTTGTGGCATTAATTAAACTTTAATCTAAAAAACCAAACCATTTTACCTTCCATCCTGGATCATCTCTGCCATGTAGGAGCTGTGATCTCTTTGCTCTTGTGTCCCTGCCGAGCCCTGGTGGGGCAGGTTCCCACTGAGGGTGCTCAAGACCCTCACCCCCCTCTGCCCTCAGCTGGATCCACACCCCTGTTGTCTCCTGCCTTTGCCCCAAGACCTTTCCTAAGCCCTTCCCTCACCACCTTTCCATGCCCTGCCATCTCTCCCACCGACTGTTTGAATCGGTTGAGGTGCTTTAATACCATCAGCTCCTCAGCTGGCAAATAGAGGATATTAAATAAAACACTCAGCCTCAGTAAGTGGGAGGTCCTGCTGCTCCATCAAACCTCCGGGAGATCTGCAAGCTCCTCTGCTCCTCCTCTTATCTCTCCATCTGCTCTGCCTCTTGCGAGATCCAAATGCCTCCCCATCTTGGCATCAGAAAGTCCACTTTCCCAAGGTAAAGAGTGTTTACGGAGCATCCTCAGTAATTCCAGTGTCTGCCAGCTCAGAGATGGTATCTCCAGCATAGCTGGAGAATGCCTCAAAGTCATGCTCCAACCCATCTGCCTCCAACACTCACCCACACGACATGCTGGAAGCACCCAAAGGCTCCAAAATGTGCCCCCCTGGTTTCACCAGTTGCTTCATTTCCAGCCATGAATCACCTGGACCTTTATGATGTCACCACTGTTGTCGGCAGTGCTGGAAAACAGTGATTTACTGGGTGTCATCAGATCTGATCTCGGCTCTCAGTCCTAGCCCGAGAGCTGGGGAATCCACGTCTGAGCCCCGAAATGTGGGCCTGCCTTGGAAATACACAGCTCTTGGTCTGCTCATTCCTCTAAAAGTGACCTTTTCTGGCAGTAAATGCTAAATAATGACCCTCTGAGGGCACCTCTTCCTCCACCCCGGGGGGAAAAGAGGCTTCGAGAAAAGACACTCCCCAACCAGAGCCACAACAAACACAACAGAGTATTTAAGACAAAAGAAACCCATTTGCTTCCAAACGTTTGAACTGCAGCTCTGCCCAGGTTTGCTTTAACCTTGAGCACTAAGCCAACATCACTGTATGGCATTACACTTATTTTCTAGCCAAAAAGAGCTCCCTGGTAATTGAGAAACCACCTCCAAAAGGCTGGAAGCTCCTTTGAATTCCCAGAAGGGTCAAGGTATACTTGAGAGCACAACCAGGCCAGCCCACAACGTTCTTTGAAAAGAAAGACCAATAAAATAAAATTAAATCACTCCAGAATTAAATACAACAGGTTTGCTCCCAATAGAAGAAGTTGAAAATGGGCTGGAAATTCAAAAATCTCTCTGGTCTAAAGGCTACCTGAGGCCAAATCTAGTCAGAGAAATTCTAAATTGCTTTACATGCCACTCTTCTAATTAATTTCTCTTCTATATGTCATGGAGACCACGTGAAAAATTAAAGCAAAGTTCTTACAGGGAATGATTGACTTTCCAAAAGGTTTGTAGATAAAACCTACGTTACCTGACAGCATCAATGACCATCCCCACCAGGCTCACCAGCAGACAAACATTGTGACCCTGGAATGCTGATTTAATTCCCAGACTGTCTAATTATGCCACAAGTCACTGGCTGGACAACCTTCCAGCTCTGGAGACCCTTGGGGATGGAGGCCCAGGGCTGGCACGTGCCAGGGTGTCACTGCTGGTTGCCTGTGCCTCAGGAGGAGGCTGTAGGTGACACCTTGCCGTGGGTCACACCTTGCCGCGGGTCACACCTTGCCGCGGGTGACATCCTCCTGCAAGGGCTGGGTGAAGACCAGCACCTGCACAGAGCTGCGGGTCCCACCCAAACCCAGCCCCTCCTACAACCAGCGCAGCTTCACACACAAGCTCACGGTTGCAACCACAGCTCCAAACCCCCCAATTCCTAAATTCCAACAGAGCTAATCCCCTCCTCCCCCACCTCACGCAGGCACCGGAGCGGGAGCAGCACCACCCTGGCACCTCCTGCCTTGAGGAAACCATCCCTCTCTCATCCAGCAGTGTAAAAAAAAACCTCACACAACCAGAAGGGCTTTTAAAAATCTACCTTTCCGTGGAGCACAGGTAACCCAGGAGATGCAGGCCTGCTGAGATGCTGCAGGATAAGGAGAGCAGTAACCAAGCCTCCCAAAGCAGGGAACAGGATCTCCCTGAGCTCCTTCTAAAGTTATGCAGCAGCAGGAATTAATTAGGAAACAGNAGGGCTGGCACGTGCCAGGGTGTCACTGCTGGTTGCCTGTGCCTCAGGAGGAGGCTGTAGGTGACACCTTGCCGTGGGTCACACCTTGCCGCGGGTCACACCTTGCCGCGGGTGACATCCTCCTGCAAGGGCTGGGTGAAGACCAGCACCTGCACAGAGCTGCGGGTCCCACCCAAACCCAGCCCCTCCTACAACCAGCGCAGCTTCACACACAAGCTCACGGTTGCAACCACAGCTCCAAACCCCCCAATTCCTAAATTCCAACAAAGCTAATTCCCTCCTCCCCCACCTCACGCAGGCACCGGAGCGGGAGCAGCACCACCCTGGCACCTCCTGCCTTGAGGAAACCATCCCTCTCTCATCCAGCAGTGTAAAAAAAAACCTCACACAACCAGAAGGGCTTTTAAAAATCTACCTTTCCGTGGAGCACAGGTAACCCAGGAGATGCAGGCCTGCTGAGATGCTGCAGGATAAGGAGAGCAGTAACCAAGCCTCCCAAAGCAGGGAACAGGATCTCCCTGAGCTCCTTCTAAAGTTATGCAGCAGCAGGAATTAATTAGGAAACAGATTCCCACCTCTGATCAGGTGTCTGCTCTTTCTGTTACAGCTTTGGCTACAAGGAGGACGGGCACCAGGCCTGGCTCCTCCAGAACCAGCTGACAAAAATGCATTGCTCCAGGTGAAAATGCTCGAGAAATAAAGGGGGGGG
>VWZF01005023.1:354519-436496 GCA_013396755.1 Sclerurus mexicanus
GGGGGGGAAAAGGAATTGAAGTTTGTGAAGTTTGTTGTTATGTATTAGCACTCTGTGCATATCCATGGCCTCTCCCTTAGGAAAAACAGGAGAGCAGGAAGGGTCTCATCCCAAACAAGTGACTTGTTTCTTCCAGAATTCCCCATTATGAGCCCTAAAACTTTGCCCAATAGGCATGAAAACTAATCACTTCAAAAAACAAAATAATCAGTGATTTAAGTCCTTGGTTTATAGTCTTTCAGTAAAAAATAAAAGAAGTTAAATAAATAATAAATAAATAAAACTTTACACAAGAAACAAAGTGGCTGCACAGGCTGGGAGAGCTGGGGGGGGTCACCTGGAGAAGGGAAGGCTCCAGGGACACCTGAGAGCCCCTGGCAGGGACTAAAGGGGCTCCAGGAGAGCTGGAGAGGGACTGGGGACAAGGCCTGGAGGGACAGGACACAGGGAATGGCTCCCCAGTGCCAGAGGGCAGGGATGGATGGGATATTGGGAAGGGATTGCTGGCTGGGAGGGTGGGCAAGGGCTGGAATGGATTTCCCAGAGAAGCTGTGGCTGCCCCTGGATCCCTGGGAGTGTCCAAGGCCAGGTTAGAGCCACCTGGGACAGTGGAAGGTGTCCCTGCCCATGACAGGGGGTGGAAGGAGAGGATGTTTAAAATCTCTTCCAAGCCAAACCCCTCCATGGTTCTGTGATAACCCCCCGTCTGTTCCTCCCTGCCAGCACAGACTGGGGGTTGTTTCAGTGGAACTGGAAACACATTCAGCCCTCGTGGCCACAGCTGTGCCCCAGACCAGCGGGTGCCACCCAAAGTGGAGGGACAGCAGCGAATCAGGGACTCTTCAACCCCAACAGCCAGCCAGGGAACGCTGCAGGTCCCCATCAGAGCTCCCCCCGGGGCTTGCTCCCACTCTGTTACCCGGAGAACAGCTCAGGAAGGTTCATCTTTCTTCTCCAAGCGGAAGAGAAGAGAGAAAAAACGTGCTGTGCAACCTTCTCTTGCTATGCCAGACCCGCAGAGATCCCTCACATTGGAGATTAAGCAGCAGGGGGCTAGCTCATGGAGCTCCAAAATTGCTGCTGTGCTAGAGATGATGTCACGCGACTGCATTTCAGCTGATACTAAAAGAAGCCAAAATGAGCTTCCTGTGCTAAACTGGAAACAAAAGAGCATTTTTCCCACACCCCCCTGAGGGTTAATAGGAATCTATGTCCAGCTCCAGGCACAGATCCCATCTTATCACTCACTCGGCTCCTACAGGCGCAGGAAAAACCCACTGTATTATATCAGTGCAGGCAGGCACAGAGAGACTTCAAAACCACAGCAGGAACGAGCCCCCGGCTCAGACCTGCCCACCACAGGCATTCCCACCAAGGTGCTCCTTTCCCAAATGTGGAGCACGTGGGGTGGGGTGGAAGACACAACATCAAACCACAGCTGGAGATACAGGAGTTACTCTTTGTTGGGAATGGCAAGGAATCGTTTGGATCTTAGTTTAAACATCACTGTCAGCCAGACCTGATAGACACCCTGGAGCTTTAACCAAACCAAAGCAAGGGGAGGGATACGGGTCACACTTGGAGAGTCTGACATTGAGATGTTCCAGCTCACAACCAGGCTTGGTTTTAAGAGCCCTTTACCTGCACAGGTGCACTCTGTTATCACAGCCTGGTTGGATTGGAAGGGACCTCAAAGCCCATTTAGTGCCACCCCTGCCATGGGCAGGGACACCTTCCACCAGCCCAGGGTGTTCCAACCTGGCCTTGGACACTCCCAGGGATCCAGGGGCAGCCACAGCTTCTCTGGGAATTCCATCCCAGTCCCTGTCCACCCTCCCAGCCAGCAATCCCTTCCCAATATCCCATCCATCCCTGCCCTCTGGCAGTGGGAAGCCATTCCCTGTGTCCTGTCCCTCCATGCCTTGTCCCCAGTCCCTCTCCAGCTCTCCTGGAGCCCCTTTAGTCCCTGCAAGGGGCTCTCAGCTCTCCCTGGAGCCTTCTCTTCTCCAGGTGACCCCCCAGCTCTAAACAGAAACCCACAACCCTGCAAGACTTCAAAGCCCTGCCCGTGGAGGTTTGACGAGCTGCATCCTCCCGGAACACATCCTGGGAATGGATAATGGAGAAATAGTCAACAGGCTTGAACTGAGATCGAGGTCAGAGTTCTCACAGCAACAAGTGTCTCCATAACAAAGCGGTGCTTAAAATGCTGATCCTACCTTTGGAAGCCCGGCCTCTGGAATCAGGCACTTCCTTCATGTTTATTGTGACTGCCAAGCCAGGGAAAAAAAACCCTCTCACAGCGTTAAAGGGAGGGGGAAAAGGGACAGACATCCAGGGCTACACACCTTGCACAGGAACAATTTGGTCCGAAGCACCCAACCTGTACTAATCACCTTGAGCTCATTAATTTACAAAGCTTTGGCCCAACTCGAGGGGCTGGCAGATGATCAAGCTCTTAGTTGATGTGATTCAAACTAATCCACTAAAAGGCATTTAAGAGCCAGTGAGGAAATCACTACTTTTCAATTATTAGGAGTGCTAAAAAGTTTTACGGGCGTCAGACTTTCAAGGTGAGGGGAGAAACCTCCGTTGCCACCACTGGGTCACTCAGCGGCTCCTCCAGACCCATCAGTGGCGTTTGGCCAGGTTGGACACAGAGGTGGAGGCTGGAAAATTAGTGGACACACACTGGGAACATCCTGCAGCTGCCTCAGTCAAGGAAACACTGCAACTTGCGTTAGCACCTCATTAGACCCCAAAAAACCCAACCAAAACAACCCCCACCAAACCCCCCAAAAAAACCTCACCAAACTTGACAGGGAAAGAAAGAAAGAAAAAACTTTTAGGTGTCCCAATAATGGGAAAAAATCAAATTACAAAGCAGGATAAGACACGGAGTCGGAAGAAAGCAGCTCCAGCAGAACGGGGGATCATGGGCTGCTTGGAGCCGGGAACGCTGGGGGGATCTGCTGGGAACTGGGTCACACTCCAGGATTTTTGTTTTGTCACCTCCAAAAAGCCAAGGGCTTCCTGTCTGAACACCAAACTCTACTCCCAGACACAGCATTTTAGTGCATATGAAGTTCTACCTTTGTTAAGCAGGTAAATATTAATTCATTTAACAAAGGGTTAAACTCTGGGCTGCCTCAAGTAAAATTTGCTCAATAAATCAGTTCCTCCTGAGAAGAAAAACCAATGAGAAAGCCTTTTTCCTTTCTGACCCTTGAAAATCAGATCTAAGATCACGTTATACCAAGGAGGAAGCTGTTTAAAATGCCTCTTGTCTGGGAAAAGGTAAGAAAATGATTGTATTTATTTTTAGAACCCCACAAAAACTGCTCTGTGCTCTGTTATGTGTCCAGGTAGTGTAGGCTTGGTACACACAAGCTGAAAACAACTGAACAGCAAGGGAACTTCCACTCTTCCACAGCAGCTCGTCTGATGCTGATAAAACAACTTCAAAATCCTTCCTTAATATCCTTGCAACCCTTGAAGGCCAATTAACAAATATAGGGATCCATATATAATACATTTATACATCCATATACATTTATACATCCATAATACATTTATATATGTATTTTCTGCACTTGAAAATACAATATTTATTGTAGATATATTTATATGGGTATTTTATATATATATATCTAATAAATGGATGCACAGACACTCAGCACTCAGCAGAGACAGGAGGTAAAACGAGGACAAACAAGGACGCTTAATCTTTCCTCAGGCTGTGGAGAATCAACAACATTTCCACTCCCTTCCAACTCCTTGTTGACTCCCTTGGACTCCCCAAAGCACCACAATTATTACCCACCAAATAAACATTTCGGGGTCCCTATAAAACCCCCCGAAGCCACAAGCACTCTGCCAGCGGCACAGGCTGAAGTTCAATATTCAGAGGTGGCTCCAAAGGACGTCTCCCAACCCTCCACTCACCGGTTTGTCCCGCGCCGTGGCCGCAGCCGCCTCTCCAGCCCCGGGGATGTCCCTGCCGAGGAGCCTCTCTGAGGGCTGGAAGCTCCTTAAGAGCATGAGGACATCTCAAGAGATATTAACTCTTAATATCTGCAGACTGGCATCTGCTTCCTCGGCAGTTTAGCCCCAAAGGTTTGTCTGGGAAGACAAACCGGGCGGGATTTCTACGAAATCCAGCCCAGCGCTGGTTTAGCTTCAGAATCTTGTCGTGTTGACACGAGATTCCCGGGAAATAACAAAAAGCTCCCCTTGGCGGAATGTTTAAGGTCAGGAAAGCCCCACAAAAGCACAGAGCTCCATAGGCCTGGCAGAAATAAAATACATAAAAACAACTGAAAGCCCATTAAATATTTAAACATACAATATCGCAAGACAATTGGGCATGAAAACACGCTAATGGTCAGGTCCAAACCACCTTTGTCTGAAGGTTTGCCGTGGTCATGAAAATTCAGCTGGTCGGTTTTATTTCAAGCATTCAGACCTACTAAGATGTACGCGCTGACACTCAAATATCACGAGACGGATATTTATACAAATGCAAGGATCGAGCCTGAATCAACTGCAAGGGGACATCCCAACTGTGAAAACAGCCCTTTGGGATGAAATCAAACTGCTGCTCCTTGGGCTTGTGGCCAGCGAGAGCCCACGAGACCCTCTGACTCGAGCAACAGATGCTAAAGATGCTGAAATGTCCTCAAGGGCTTCCATTCTCCTGCAGACAAGAGCTATTGTTGGCCCTCACGTCAGGGCTCCTTGGAGGAACTGCTCATGCACAACCTGCCCAAATTAGGGTTCAATCAGTTATCCAGCAGTGCCGTCTGAAAAGGAGCCTGACGGAGTTTCTTTGCTCCAAAATCAAGCAGGTCCATGTGACACGACAAATTAAAATCTGCAGGAGGAAGTTGGAGCTGGCAAGGAGAAATCCGGGGGGCTGAGTGAAGAATATTTAGCCTTGATTGTCCTTCTTCTTCCTAACAACCTTATTTTCAGGTGACCGACAACTTCGTGGTGTATCTTTAGCTTATCTTCCAAGGCACAACTGGAGACACACATTATTTACTTGAAAAACCCATCCAACAGTCAATTAAACTCCCGAAATGAGCTGGTCAGGCCCCTCCCTGCACCAGCCAGACCCCAAAAATCCTGATTTCCATAATGAGAGCGGGAGTATCATGGCACAGAGGGACAATGAGCTGCAGTCAGCCCGGCACAAGGGCTGGAAAACAGCACAGGCTCACACTGAGAGGTGACTCCAGCTGAAAATCTCTTCATGGATAAAGGAATGGTAACAGGGAGAGGGAAAGGGCACTGGAGTTAGTGATTTCCAAGCATTTTGAGAGGACCATGCAATTAATTAGTAAATAAAGAAACACTAACAGAGCAATGGTTCATAGAAGTTCCTGAGAAAGGATATTTTGGGGGATGTTTTTTAAAGTTATCCTTGGGCAACTTAACATCCACATCTAACAAGCTCAAAATTAGAGAAGATTCCAACTCAGCCTTCGGCATTCCTGAATAAAAAACCCCGAGGGAAACACCCCCGTTTGCCGAATTCCAGTTTCCTGGAGTCGTTTTACTCAGTGCCCTGGGAACCCTCTTCTGAATCCCAACAGATGTGAATCGACTTCCACGCTTTTCCTCCTCTCTGCACATCCCCCAGCGCGCCAACACCGGCCTCGGCACAAACCCCGGCGATTTCGCAACCCGCTTGACGCTGAAATATTCCCGTGCCAAATTCCTCCTGTATCCACAGGGATCATCCCACAGGGAGTCAGTCACCTGCCCGCAAGTCAGAATTCGTCTGCACCCCAGCGAAGGAGATGAAAGCAGAGACACACAGAGGCCCGGGGTTGACTGATATGAAGTAATTGCAGGCAGAGTTCGACGACAGCAATTTATGTAAGTCTATTAAAGGCGCTTGTAGAGCAAGAGAATTACAGGGCAGATAAACCTCTCGGAATTTAAAGAGAGGGCACAAATTTTATATGCTGTACAAACAGTCAGAGGAAACGGAACGCATGAAAGGATAAAGGGCATCGTAAAACTTTAATTGCAATTGAGTTAATTCCCCTCAAATGGAGACGTTTATATAGGATATTTAGCTGTTGATATAAAACGAGGCAAGGAGAGCTAAAGCTTACTCAGAAATACACACCGACCGAGGAGCAGGCGGGATACTTTACGTCATCATCCAAAGCACTTCCCAATGTTTAACTTTCCAGGAAGGATTTTCCGAGTATCCCAGCAAAGCCAAGTCCTGGCAGGAGGCACGGCTCCTGCTGTGTGCATGTGCAGCATCCCTTGGGAGAGAGCCCCGCTCTAAATGCCTCGGCACTGCTGCCACCCGATAAATAGGAATATTGTGGACTCCGAGGGAATCACGCAGCCCCGGGGCAGGGGCTGAGCTGGGATCACGTAGGCACAAAGCTGGGCACTGCACACCTGCCAGCACCATTTGTACAGAAATGCTCCCTTTTTTCACGAGCGATGACCAGGATAAGAGACGGAGTCGGAAGAAAGCAGCTCCAGCAGAACGGGGGGTCATGGGCTGCTTGGAGCCGGGAACGCTGGGGGGATCTGCTGGGAACTGGGTCACACTCCAGGATTTTTGTTTTGTCACCTCCAAAAAGCCAAGGGCTTCCTGTCTGAACACCAAACTCTACTCCCAGACACAGCATTTTAGGGCATATAAAATTCTACCTTTGTTAAGCAGGCAAATACTAATTCATTTGGCAAAACTCACGAAATCATGGGTTTATTTAACACCCAGAATTAAATATTTAAGGAGTTAACAACGATCTGTTGTCCCTGATGAAGGAGTCCTGCCTACTGGTGTCCACGTCTACTGGGACACCCTCAGAACTTCCAGAGTACATTTAGAAAAACTCTGGCCGAGACGACAAAGTCGCGTGGACGCACAACAGACCAAAGAGCGGCACGAGGGAAACCGATGATTATTTGTGGGAACATATGGTGGGAGAGGGATAAGAGCCACGCTCCGCTCTCAGCAGGTCACCCCACACAACAAAGAACACGCCAAAGAACCGGGGAAAACAGGCAGCCGATACTGGAACGCTTGGCAGCACGGAAAACCACCAGGAATTAGTCACTTTATAACAGAGAGAAGGTTCCTGACAAGTCTTGTGGCTCAAACTAACCCCAAACTCCAGAAAAAATCAGGGAACCCAAAGTGATCTTAAAAATGAATTCTATAAACGTGGGATGTCTTTGTCCTTTTGTCCTTCCTCGCCAGTGACGCGACAGGAAGGTATTGTCCTAACGTAAATACCTCTCCAGAGCGCCAAAGAACCAGCAGAGGCTCCACCTCAGCACGCGCTCCACTCCGTGCTGGTGTCACCCAGGAGATCTCTCCTCCCCCAGGGCAGACGCTCGTGGGCAACCCGGCCCTACCGCCCCAGGGGTCGAACAACGCTTTGTTTTTCATGGCAAATGAGTCCATTCCAACCAAACGGGTCTTCCCAAGCTTGCTCAAACCAAAGCACGAGCCTCACCAGCAGGTACTCCAGCCTCCCCTGAGGAGCGTGCCTTGGCCCAAGCCTGGCTCTTGTATCACTTGGCCCCAGCGACTCTGCCCGTTCCATCACATCGATCTGACAGACACGAAGTGGGCGCCAGGAAAAGGAGGGGGGGTGGTAACTCACTGCCCTCAGCTCCAACCGTGGCTGAACAACGTCTTGAAGGACGTACAGCAAGTATTTTGAACTCTTCTACTTGCCCATCAATCCGGTTTCTAACGGCCTGGATAAATCATGGCATTCAGACTCGGGTTTCCGTCGGAAAACCCCAACCCTACTCATGAGCAGAACTGAAAGAAAATAATTTATTCTCTTTCCAAACTCCATTGTAACCCAAACTGTGCCTTTTGCACCAGAGAATCGCAGGAAATCAGCCTCAAGATCAGCCACGCGAGCGCCAAATAATGAAAGCAGCGGATCGCTGACGCATAAATAAAGTTTTAGATTTACAGCGAACAAGTCTCCCACTGTAACCCAGCCAGGAGGGCTTTTCAAGCGTTTTTATGTCAGCACTGGCCTAAAAAAACTCCAGTGGAAAGTGGAAGGGTCGGATTCCCTCCCTGCTGGCACCTCCGGGGGCTGTGCAGGGGCAGCAGGGTTAGAGCCGAGGGCAATCCTGGGCATCTGCGTAACTGGCCAGCGGAGTGTTGGGAATCATTTGCTCTGAGCAGCGCTAACGAGCCAAATCGCTGTTGTATTTTGGGGGTCACCCACCCAGGAGCGGCTCAGAGATGATTTCTTTTGACCTCGCCGCACAGCCAAGCGAACGCGGATCTGGCGGGGAAACCTCGTCCTGACACCTCCTCTCTCCCGGCGTGTGGATCCTGGAAGCCCGGCATTAACCAGGAATATCCCCATTTCCACTCCATCTGTCCTTCCCTGAGCACTCACTACACAAAGCAGTGTTATGTTTCCACGCCAGGAAACCAAGCCTGTGGAGCTGGGTTGGGATGCAGAGCCAGCCCTGACCGTCCAGCCGGTCCCATCTCCGTGCAAAATGGCATTTCCACAGCCATAAAAGCAGGAAAAAATTCCCCAGAGGTTGTTCTGAAGGTATGTTAATGGCCACACCGGGCATTTCCACCCCATTCCCGCTGGGATCTGTGTTATGTACAATTAATTTCCACAGAACAAGCTCTCTAAAGCAACGGCGTAATTTTTTTTCAAATGGAAAATATATCTCTCGTGCCAGCTCTGCCCATTGGAAGTTCACAGTCAGTGAGAAGCATCAGCCCTGTGTCTGGTGTGGCCTGAAAATGAATCTTAAAGTGATAACAATAAAAATGAACCAAAGCCCTTCTGTGCAGTCTGGGCTCCTGGTGCTGGAAAATAACCCCTCCACACCTGACAATGTGCTGTATCACACAATTTGGGCAGGTTTTCAGCCCTGTTCATACCCATTGCCAAGGAAAAATATCCCCAATATAATAGAAATCACATGGATATATCGAAGAATAAAAGAGCTTATTGTATTGGCAAGTGATGCAACTGAGTGTTTAGCTAGAGAACGTGATTATAACTAAGAAATGCTAATATTCCCTAAAAAAAAATATGCATTTAGCCAAAAAGTGCACAGACACTGGCTACAATTGGAAGCACAACTATTTATCTATGGAATTACTTTAATTTTTAATTTCGTTCACTCCAAGGCCAGGCTGGACAGGGCNCTCGGAGCCAGAGCCTCCTGCCAAACCCCGGAGCCCCGCCGGGGAGCGGGGCAGGACCAGCCCCGGCAGCGCCTCCATCACCCCCTTCCAGCGCCAAAAGCACCCCCAGAACCCCCTCCTGCGGCTGTGACCCCCCAAACCGGGGACACTGGGGGGACAAGGGGGANAGGGAACAACGACATGAGCTTTAAGGTCCTTTCCAACCCAAACCATTCCATGATTTTTCACAGAGTGATATTTTGTAATGAACAGGGAGGAGCAGGAAGCCTTTCCACAGCAGCACCGATTCCTTCTTACAGACTCACAACGCCCAGAATTATTCCATTTGCTTTTACCCGGGAAACGATTTGGAAAGAACTACATTTCCATAAAATGAAATGAAATAAAATANCCCCAAGCAGACCCCAAGCAAACGCAGGGCCGGCTCTGGCGCTGGGACGGAGCGACTGGTCCATATAAACGCAGCCGAGCTGGAAATGCGTCTTTTCCCTTTAACCCGGCACAGACGCGGCTTGTTTTTGCAAGCACGTGTCAACCCGGGCGGCTTTCCGACTGAAAAAGTCCCTTTTCCCCCACCCTGTAACAATAGAGAAAACACCAGAGAAAACACTAGGGAAAGCAGGAAAGAAGAGGCTCACAAGGAAGGCTTGGAGAGGGTTATTTACCTTTGCGGCACGTATTTCCCAGCCGCTCGCTCAGGGAATTTCCATCGCGCCCTCGGCGGCCGGGAGATCCCTGGAGCCAGGAATGCGGGACCGAGGGATGCGGGACCGAGGGATGCGGGACCGAGGGATGCGGGACCGAGGGATGCAGGCTGGGCTCAGCTCCGTGCCGGGGCCGGCTCATGGAGCACTCTCCTCTGCTGGGAAGGCAAGATTAGGATCTCCGGCGGGCAGGGATTGTGCTGAGCTCTAGCTTTCCTTCATGCTTCATTAAAAATTAGATGCCGCATTATTTCAAGCGTTTATATACATAGCGAACAATTAGGTGGTTATTCTGCTCTCTTACACAAGCCGTCTTTGTTCCGGGGGAGAAAAAAAACAAACAAAAAAAAAATCTATGGATAAGCGTGGATTCGAAGGCACGGGGAATTGGCGGCCAAAAGGGAGAGGAATCGCATCCCCAAACTCCTGGCTGGCGCTATCCAAATGTGACAGCCACGCTCCTGGCTCCGGGGTTACCTTATTCCCAGCGGCTTTCCCGTTCTGCGGGGCCGATGCTCTTCCCGAGGGTCACCAGCCAGCGAGTTCCAAGCGGGTGCTCCAGCTGGGAGCGTCTCTGGAGCGCTGAATCACTGCGGTCCATCCCGGCGCAGTGTCACGGAACGCTTTCGCCAGGCAGAACTCGGCGGATGAGGCTGCAGGTTTTCATCTCCTGCCAGGTTCCGGCGGGGTTTGTTATCGTGAAAAGGGCGTAATTAGGTTTATCACGGCGCAGTCACGTCTGTGTCTCAGCACCCCGGGCACAAATACCTCCGTGTATTTGGAGAGCATGACATCACATTTTAGCTCGCCTAAGTGGCTTTTAGATAACAACCAATGGCCCCGTCCCCGAGGCTGCCGAGATTAGATAAAATATCGAAGAAGAGCCGTTTGTTTGCGCGTTCTGGAGCCCAATTTAAATCTTTTCGGGGCATTAATTAGTCAGGCGGAAAGTATTCAAAACAGCCCGAGCAACAATTCATAAAAAAGGCATTACTATTAAATCAGCAGCGGCTGCCAGCTGAAAGCTGCTAATAAAAGCAGGGATGCTCCTGGGAGAAGCTCCACGACGTGTCTCCCACTGCCAGCCTCGACTCCCGGCACACAAATCAGGGCAGCGGCTCCGGCAGGTCTTTCCTGCTCCGTGCTCCTCCCGCTTCCCCCTGCGATGGTTATGGGAACAGCATCCCGAAAACAGAAGCTCCCTCGGGGATCTCCGACGTGGCCAGAGGTGGTTTTGCCCGCTGGGTTTTGAGCGCGGCCACGCGCACGCTCCCAGGGATAATTTCATTTCCTAAGAGCTGCTCTGTTGACACAACCACTCACTGTAAAGCTTGGAAAGAGTTAATTGCTTGTTATTTACCTACACAGGGTCTTGAAGGCATCCGTGTTTCCCTCTGAGGGTTACTAAAGCTTAAATATTAGTTTTAAAGATTCCGTAGGGTTTTGCATGAAAAGTGCTGTGTAACTGAGCACAAACTCAGGGTCAAGGGCAGATCTCCTTTTGTATCCCAGAAGTCAGATAAAGGCTGGAGGAGCACTTGAAAAGTGACGGGAAAAGAGGGAAATGGTCTAGAAGAAGAGGGGAAAACCTTTAAGGGAGTGAGGAACAGCCCTTTGCGCGGGCAGGGCACGATCCCTGTCCTTGCCCTGCTGCAGGACCAGGGCTGGGGTGGTGCTGGACCAGGAGAAGCTGCCTGGCAGGGGATTTGAGAGGCAGATGCCAGCTCTGGGTATAAGAACTTAGTCAGGGCTGGGCGTGGAGACCGGGAGCTCTGTGCTGAGCAGGCAGCACCGGGATGGAGAGGGCAGGAGCCGGGAATTCCCTGCTGGGAGGAAGATACAGCAGCCCCAGTTGGAGACAGGGAATTGCTTGGCCAGGAATCACAGAATGGTTTGGGTTGAAGGGACCTCAAAGCTCATCTCATTCCCATCCTTGCCATGGGCAGGGACACCTTCCACCAGCCCAGGGTGCTCCAACCTGGCCTTGGACACTCCCAGGGATCCAGGGGCAGCCACAGCTTCTCTGCCCAACCTGTACCAGGGCCTGCCCACCCTCCCAGCCAGCAATCCCTTCCCAATATCTCACCTAAATCTCTCCTCTTTTGGTTTAAGGAAGGGCATCTCCCTGGACTGCATCAGGTGGTGGCTGTAAAACTGGCTGAGGCACAGGCAGCCTTACCCCAAAAATAAATGAGTAGAGAAAGAAATCTCCTTTTCAGGGGAGAAAAGGTGGTTAGAAGAGTGGAACAGGCATGGAACATTGCCAAGAGGGTGGACACCCTGGGACAGAGCTCCTGACTCAGCCCAAATCATCCCTCAGACCAAAAGCCCTCACCTGACACGCAGGATTTAATAACACATACCTAATTATTTCCATATTCATCCCCACGAATGGCATTAATAGGAACAGAATGATGTGCCTGGTGCTTTCAGTGCTGGTGAATCACCCCAGTGAATCAATGATAACAACCGAAGGAGCTTAGGGACGAGAAAAGGAGCAGCAAGGCTGTGAGACGGCGTCAGGAGGATGAGAAGTTTGACGGGACAGGCCAGAAATCCCAACCTGGTACCGGGATTAAAAGGGCTGCAAGTCTGGTGAAGGCTACAAAAGCCCTGTGTTCCCGTAGGGAGATTATGGGGTCAAAATGTCTCATTGGCAGGGGTTTAGACAAATCACTCTATTCCAACTCGCTCCATCAGTACCCAGAGCAGAGAACACCTCCCTGCCTGTTTGTGCGTGTGCAGGGTTATCCCAAACCCCATTGTTAAAACAACCCGTAAAATCACGGCAGCTCTGAAACAAACCGTGAAGCCTTTTAAGAGTCCCATCCAGAGCTGAGGATTAAAGAAATAATTGCTGTCAAGCGTAACAAGAGCTGCATAATTTCTCGTGGAAGGCGTTCATGTGTCCTCCCGAGGAGGATGCAGGCACCACGTGCGTCCCTCTGCTGAGAGCCTGAGCCCTGACATGTGATACTGGAGGCAGCTCCCGAGCAGCAATTAAACCACAGCAGCCCAGCGAGTGCTCCAAGGGCCTCAGCCAAGCCAGACTGGGAATCCCCAAGCATCACAGGCCAGCTATTAATAGCTGCTATTAATCCATTAATTTAAAACACTTACATGAAAGAATTAGTGCTCGTGGAGGGCGACGCCGGCTCTGTCGAGAGCGAATCCTTACGGGGAACGGGTGAGTGAGTGACATCTGTTCCTTCAGGAGTTTGGGGGGGCCATAAATGCTGGGGCTCTGCCTTGGGGCACGAGGTAAAAATAGCTTTAAATTTTCACACGTCTTCAGACACTCGCTAATTGGCCAGACATGAGAGCCCGGTCGTGTTTCACAGTATCTCCAGCACAACCCTGGGCTTCTGTGCCAGCATTCAATGGCTTTTATTCATCTCTTGCTTTTATGAGTGTCCCAAGCCAAATGGTTAATGAACCATCGGTTCATGGCTGGGCGAGATGAAAGCTGGTTCTTGCACAAGCTGCTTAGCACTGCTAGAAAGGCTTCCTCAAATGCCCAGTAAACACTGGGAAAAGAGCTAAACTGGGACTGTAATTTCATTCTCTGTGTTCATCGTGACCTAGAGCAGTCCAGACACAAGGCTGGACTTTGCATCTGTGTTCAGAACAGTAACTCTCCTATTAAGCATCACTTATTACCGCTATTTATAGTTCTCCAGAGCATCAAATGTCATTCTGTCTGAATTAAATTTGGCCATATCCCTTTTTAAAACCCTCTGCCTATTTCAGTCACATTTATGGCTTTTTCTGAAGCTCTGCCAGGAGCACCCAGCATTTGGTGCTTCTGAAAGAGCAGCCCAGCTATGGCAGGGAGGTCCC
The DNA here is from genome assembly GCA_013396755.1 of Sclerurus mexicanus. Classification (NCBI taxonomy): domain Eukaryota; kingdom Metazoa; phylum Chordata; class Aves; order Passeriformes; family Furnariidae; genus Sclerurus; species Sclerurus mexicanus. Next base: position 368,251 of record VWZF01005023.1, read on the forward strand.
AGAAAGGACAACTCTGATTTTCTATAACCTCCTGGATTACGCCAGGATTTTGGAAGACAGAGCATAAGTCATCAACCTTTGGGCTTGTGGAATTGGGACTTGAGGAGAAGGACTTGGAGGTGTTGGGGGATCAGAAGCCAAACATGATCTAGCCATGTGTGATGGCACAAGAAAGAGCTCAAAATCCATGGCAAGGATATTAAAATTTACATCAAAGAAACGTGATCAAAAATACCGAGTTTTGAACCTTTAAGCTCCAAAATTCCACCAAATTTGGGGGAAGATTCAATGACAACACAATTCCAGGCTATTGATGGTCTACAGTCATACTGCAAATGTGAGGTTTAGGTTCCTACATGCCCGAACAGTCCTCGGTTTCATATGGAATTAGTGACATAATTAACAACATTTAATAATGCTCAGCAGATACTCGGAGCCGGAAGACTGAGCGAGCAGTCTAAATTAAGACTGAATTTTCCAGTCCTACAGAGGGCCTGAAAGTAAAAAATCTGCGGTGTTACTGCTCTCTGGCATTTGGGAACTACTTTCCCAGTAGTAAAACTGGAAACATGTTATTAAATCCCAGCTCTCTGTGAAGAACAGGACATACTGGGCATTCCTGTATCCTTCATTTGACTCCAGACTTCCTGCTTGAAGGATCACTCGAAGAGAGTGAAAAATCTGCTCAATTGTGTGTCCTAATTCCATCCAGTTTAACACCCCGGCCATCCAAACAGCCTCAAAAATTAAAAGGATTTCATATCTGCTCAGCATGCCTTGATTTTCAATAACTCTCAAATAGAATTCCTTTTAGGCATCCCTTAGAGAGAGATTTCCTTAACAGAACAAAACATAACACAGCTCTCGTTTCACCTCCTAAAAAAATAATGCATCAAATAAATAAGAAAACATTGTGGGAAATAATGGAAATAGAAAGACAGGCAGGTGAAGGAAAGTTGGAGGGGAAAAGTGGAAATGTTTCCAGGGCATGGAGAAATAACTCCAGGTTGCCCCAAGAAGCTGCCAGGTTGGATGGGCTTGGAGGTGTTGAGGGCGTGTGGGATGTTTGAACAACACACCCCACGATTTATAAACTCCAATTGCAGCCCATGGAAGTATTTCAACCAACAACTTACTGCAGGTTTTTCCTGCCCCGCCGGGCTTCGGCAGGAGACACCTCTGTGCCAGGAAGGGAATTCCAGAGGCAGGAATTACAGCTGTGAGCCTTTTGGAGGGAGGAAGGAGCGCTCCTGGATCAGAAGAGCTGTAAAAGCACCAGGAAATATAGGATAAAAGTAAAAGAGAGAGGTAGAGGAGGGGTTAAGTTTTCCCCCCAGCTATTTTTGTTTAGCAAAGAGCAGGGAGACAAGTGAGAGGCCTGAAAGAGAGCCTGATTGCCTCTTATTAAGTATTGGTAGCACCAGTGATTAATTGAGTGAAAACTAATACGGAGACTAATGAGAGGTTTGGTTGGAGGGGTTTTTGTGGAGTTCCAGGAGCGTCTGGGGGAAGCTGGGAATGAGCCCCATGGCTCTGAGCACCATCCACCCCTCGTGGCAAGGGAAACACAGGAGAGCTCCTGGGCATTCCTTTGGACAGCTTTAGAGGATCTCTTGCTGTTTTTCCCTCTTCACACCCAAAACTGAAGAATTACAACTAAAATTCATTTGGTGTCACCAGGAGCTGTGGCTGCTCCATTCCTGGGAGTGTCCCAAGCCAGGTTGGAGCAACCCAGGATAGTGGAAGGTGTCCCTGCCCATGGCAGGGGGTGGAACAAAATGCTTCTTAATTTCCCTTCCAACTCAAACCATTCCGTGGTTCCATGAAAATAAAATAAATATCTCTATTTTTCCCCCATAATTAAATTCCATCAACATATTAATATTTTTTTTTTAATTATCAAGAACATCTTGAGTTTTGCCTCTCACTTACAGGTCAGACTTAGTGGATCTCTAAGTCAGCAACTGAACCATATTGCCTGCTGTGTATTTTCATTTCACAGACGGATGTTTGGGTTGGGCTTAGGCACTAAGGAGATAAAATATGAAATGATGGGATGACAAGCAAATTTAATATTCAGCTGTAATTGCTCAGACAACCACATTGGCAATTGGGCACAACTGTGGTGGTGCCGTGTTTAATACAGAGGATGGAAAAAAAGCTTTGAGTTTAATAAAAAAACCAAACAGCCAAAGAAGGGGGAAAAGCCATTGGGAAATCATTTCCATGTCCTTATAGTTACGATGCCAATGGTCCCAAACGACATCTGCATTCTTCCTACATTCTTAAAAACTATGAAAAAAATAAAAAAGCTGATCATGTCAGCTTGCTTGGAAAGCCCCCAGCAGATTTATTATTTCCTTTGGGGAAAAAACCATGCACTTTGTTCTTCCTACGGGATCATTCCCATCGAGTGCAGCACGCCAAGAGAAGCTGCTTTGGGAAGAGGCCAAGGACATGGAGACAGCATGTTCTGCTCTAAGCACAGGCTGCTCCTGGGCCAGGAGAGGAAATCCTTTTGTAATCCTGGAAATCGGGAGTTAATGAGAAAGTTTGGGAGCCTGAGTGGTCTCATTAGGAGATGCCACTCCGAGATCCCATCTTTGTTCCCTGCATTTTCTTTTAAGCTACTCCCAAGCTGTCCAAAAAGAGTCTTTGTGAGAGAGGATGAGATAAACTTGGGGAATTTGAATACAAAGATGGGCTGTCCAGGTTTGATCCAGTTATTTTGCTCCTGTGCTGATTTGGTGAATGAGCCTAAAAGTCACTGGGAGAAGGGACACTGGGACAGAGCTACAAAAGACCAGCTTTTATAAATATATAGCTATATTTTCTTCCCACTCTGTAGCATCTTTTAGGGCTGGGTACAGTTTGTGATCATTACAATGCTGTGCACATTGATACAAACCCAGCACTGATGATGCCGAGGTGGTGGATTCGCCAGCCCTGCAGGGATTTTACAGCCCTGGGGATGTGACACTAGGGGACAGGGATCAGGGGTGGCCTGGGCAGTGCTGGGGGAATGTTGGACTCCACAGGCTCAGAGGGCTTTTCCAACCCCAGTAGATTCTGTGATCTTAAGAGATCCAAAGAGTGGGGAGGAGCAGAGTTCTGTGCAACGAGCCTCCCCCCAGCACAGTTGTATCCCAGAGCCCTCGTCACTCGGCCCCAGGGACCCCCGAGGATGTCCCCTTTATTCTCAACAGTGGCACACGTGCCACCAGCCATGGCTCTTCTCTGCAGCCTCCTTTTAACACTGAGCCAGCCTGCGGGGGAGAGCTCAGGTATTCATTCCTGGGGAGAAGTCCAAATGGGAGAGTTCAACCTGCTCCTTGGTGCAAGCCCAGCTCTGAATAGAATCACACACTGGTTTGGCTTGGAAGGGGCACTAAAGCCCATCCAGTGCCACCCCTGCCATGGGCAGGGACACCTCCCACCAGCCCAGGGTGCTCCAAGCCCCGTCCAACCTGGCCTTGGACACTCCCAGGGATCCAGGGGCAGCCACAGCTTCTCTGGGAATTCCATCCCAGTCCCTGCCCACCCTCCCAGCCAGCAATTCCTTCCCAATATCCCATCCATCCCTGCCCTCTGGCACTGGGAAGCCATTCCCCCTTGCCCTGGCACTCCAGGCCCTTGTATGTATATATATATATAATATCATATCCATAAATTATATCTATACTATAACAATAACTTTATTTTTTTGGTACTAAATACTAGGAATTTCTAGGAAATCTTAAAATTCGTGGGATTACAGCTGTACCCAGGAACCCCCTTATCTCCCGGGTGAAGAGGCAATATTTGGAAGGATTTACGAGGCACCTGAAGGACAAACACACCTCGTGCTCTCTGTTTACTGCCCAGGTGCCCTTTGTGCTCCCAGCTGTGTGCTCCTCCTCAGAAACCAGAGGAGCTGGACAACTGCGCCAGTGGAAAGAGGAATTCCCTCGCCTGGGAGAGCTGAGGATCCAGGGGAACAGGGAGGGATGTAAGGGGAGATCCCCCACAGACGCTCCCCAATGGTAAGCGGGCACCACACGAAGGCTCCCAGCTGAGATGCAGCCCTTGCCCCATCCCTCTGCAAAGTGCCTGCAATCAGGCTGCTTTCCAAAGGTTTTTTTTTTCATTGGAATACACAGCTGGCTTGGAAAATTTTAAGCGTGCTTTCGTGTTTCTTCATTTAACTCTTGTTCTTCAAATCCTGACTATCCTACGCTGGATATGATAAATTGCTTCACTGGGAGCGAAACCAGTGGGGGTTAAACCTTTTTGCGCTGTTGGTAAAATTTTTTGGCATATTTTCAAGCTCATTAACTTGTCATTTGACTGATCCTGTTCTTAAAATAGCACGATGGAAACAGAGCTTCCCCAGACTATTTTCATCCCAGAAATTTTCATCACGGAGATGACTCGGTTTCACAGAAAATGTAGTGGCTGAAAAACTGCCTGCCCAAGGATAAAGAATGCCCTGGCAAAGAGCAGCAGCCAGTGGCTCAGCACTGGGAATGCCGAGCACAGTAGTCAGGAATGGGAATGCCTCATCCATGGCCCTGGAGCTTCCCAGCTCATCTGCCACAGACCAGCCCCAAACTGGGAACTGAATTCAGTTGGGCCCCTCACATGTTTGAACATATATATATATATATGTGCTTAAAATTCTTGTGATGAATGTGGGCAGGCCCTGGCACAGGTTGGGCAGAGAAGCTGTGGCTGCCCCTGGATCCCTGGGAGTGTCCAAGGCCAGGTTGGACGGGGCTTGGAGCGCCGTGGGCTGGTAGAAGGTGTCCCTGCCCATGGCAGGGGGTGGAATGAGCTGAGCTTTAAGGTCCCTTCCAACTCAACCCATTCCATATTTCCAACACAGGTTTAGACTGGGATTCAGTCCAGCTGGCAACTGGAACAGACTCATCAGAGGGTTATCTGGACCCAGAGCTGGAGGGGGAGAAAAGCTCTTGTGATCTTATAGCTGACAAGGGACAATTGATTCAGCCTGTTCCAAACAGAACCCCAGACTGGTCTGGGTTGGAAGGGACCTTAGATGCCACCTTGTTGCAGCCCTCTGCCCCGAGCAGGGACACCTTCCAGCAGACCAGCTTGCTCAATGCCCCAACCAACCTGGCCTTGAAGGGAACGTTCCAAGAATAACTCAAACTAGACAGGAGCAAAACCCTAACCGTGAGGGCAGTGAAAATTAGGAAGAGCTTTCCTTGCCCTCCACAGAGGTCTCTTTTCCAGTCCACATTAGACAAGGAGTGCTGAGGAGCACAGGGAGAAGAGTTGTGTCCATACCTACCTCCTGGAGACCTCCTGAGATCCCTAATACCAGCTGCACCCTCTGGCAAGCTGACCACAGGTATTCCCTACATTTAGACACCAGGACACCTCCGGAAGCCCCTCTGCAAACAGCACATCTCTGTGCCCCAGGAGGAACATCTGCTCCATCTCTCCCTGCTGGGACAGCACTAAACTCTACCATGATGAGCTGTTCCCGACCCTGTCCAGGGGCACAGGACACTCCAAATGGTCTCTGGGAGTTCTAAGTTGTTTTCCCAACACATTAGTGAATAATTTATCTTGTTAATCTGAAAAGCTGGGAAGAGATAAGTGTCTCTAAGATTAATAGCAGAAACTGGGGAGGAGGGGAACCTGAAACCGAACTCCCTCAAGAGCACGTCTCGCTAATGGAACATGATTAATGACAAGGCTGGTATTATATTAATGAGGAAATTCATGAAATCACTCATTCCAAATATAAGAATTAATCCCATTCTCGTGGACTATGAGTTGAGGGGCATTTGAAGAGAGGGAGAGGCTGTCCCATAACCAACCATGTCACTGCTAACGTCACCTCGACCCCACACTTGCAGCCCCAGTGCACGTGTTATAAATGGACAAACCCTTCTGGCAGCCTGCTGCTGCCTGAACTGATCTATAGGGGAAGATTTTCAGGAGCCTTGAAAAGATCGGGTTCCAAAAATCCTCTAAGAAAGATTTTTGCCACTGAACTGTCAGCAAGGGGTCCTTTTCCCTTCCCTTTATGTTATAAATGAGGCTCTGACCAAACCACCTTTCTGTAAAGCCAGATCTTATGCAAAGCTGGGCTTAAAACATGAACCTCAGCTCCTGTGGCAAGGAATTGTGTGGGGGAAACGCTCAGGCATTTCCTTCCTCCAGGTGTTTGAGCCCCAAACCTGAATACAGAAGGGAATTTGTCATTCCTGTGGAATATTATTTCATCTCGTGCCACCATCAGATTCTTTCCCCTCACACGCCGCTGATCGGGAGCAAAAGCTCAGCTCTGCTTCTGTTCAGCTGCAGAAATCCCCAGCCCCGACCTCTCCCGCAGGCACTTTGTCTCCTCTGGGGAATCATCCTCTGCTGTTCCCAAACACCCGAACCTTTGGAAACGGCCAAGGCAAAGGTTCAGGTCTGTTCCCTCTCCAAGGGTTGTTCGAACCTATTGGAGATCATTTTTTCCAGGTAGGGGAGTGCAAAAGGGAGGGTTCCCCATGATTTTTCAGCGTCAGCAAGACAGACCCCGGTGCTCGCCCTGCCCTTAAAGCAGAGCACTGCTTTGGGATCTCAGCTACTTCCAGAGGGGTTATTTTATCTATCCCACATCACCAGCTCTTCCTCCTGCAGGTCCAACCCACAAAAGCCACCGTTCTGTTGTCCTGGCTGTGACCTGGGGAGCCTTGTCACGGTCCTGTCCCCTCCAGCACCATTTGGACAACATTCCCGTTGACTCGGACCCTTTCCTTCTGGTTTGTTGTTCTAAGCACAGACACTTGCAGTGACTCTTGTACCAGAGGTTAATTTGCTGCTGTGAAGATGCCGAATCAGCTTTGTTCCAACTGGAATTCCAAATCCAGGGTATAATTCTTCCCACAGTGGTTCTGAACGTTCCACATTCGGGTGTCTCCTGAAAACCCAAGCCTGTGTTTCTCTGGCTCCTTCTTTTGCTGCAGCACTTGTTTTACCACTGCTGATCGTTAACTCACCGTCTAAACCCACACTTTGCTCTTCTGCCTCTCTGTAAATATATTTACGGTATTTCTGAATGCACCTGCATGTTTCCTTTGCCTTCCCAAATAGCCAAACTTCTCTCACATGGGCTATTTTGGTGGCTGTAGTAGTCAGGTCTACCTAGGCTGGAGCCCAAAGCCCTTCTTTAGAGATTTTAAATGATGATATTGATTTTAAATATAGATTTTAGATAATGAGCACTGATTTTTAAATACAGATTTTAAACAGTGAATACGGATTTTAAATAATGAATACAGCAATACACAAGAGTTTGCTTAAAAAAAACCAAAACAAACCACCAAAATTATTTTTAAATAAGTGGGAGTGAAAAAGTCCCAACATAAAAGAGATTCCTGGGTTCTGCTCCAAATTTTACACGCCCTGCCACAGATAAATCCTACATTACCCTGTCTGTGAACAAGGATTCAGACCCTCGTAGGTATTTTGGAGGGCAATGCCTGTAAACCCCATTTTCTCAGCGAAAGACCACTGAGGGAATTTTTCCTGTTCCATGCCCATGGAATTGTAGCATCGGGAGGTCAGGGACACCTGCCCAGGAGCAAAGTGAGAGCCACCAAAGCTCAGCCCATCTGGGAGTGTCCCAGGCCAGCTTGGAGCAACCTGGGCTAGTGGGAGGTGTCTCTGCCCATGGAACAAGATGGGTTTTAAGGTCCTGCCAACTCAAACCGTTCCAGCGTTCTACGATTTTAGCCCCAGAAAGATACAAAGGAAAAGCTGAAAATCTGAACCTGTTATTTTCGAAGAGATTTTTCCTACAGGATCAGCTCTCAAATGCTTCTGGAAAAAGCTGCTTTAAGGCTGTGTAAGCTGAGTTCGGCCATCTCTCAGTAAGTTCTGAAGGAAGGCTTGAGGAAGGGTGCCTTGGTTTGATGAGATTCCCATCATTTGCCGAATTCTGGAAAATACGAATCATTTCATACCTTCGGGACTCACCTGGATCCCAAACCCACGGTGTGAGGGAAGTGATGGTGCCCTGACACTCCGACTCCATCCAGAGGGAAATCCTCAGTTTCAGCTTTGACATCCCAGAGAATCAGATCCCAGACAGGAAGGGGTTGGGGGGAAGAGCTGTTTGGAAGCACAGAGTATTATCACCAGCTTAGATCACGTCACCAAAAGCAGCACTTTGGCCCAATATATTATTAGATACATTTCTGCGTTGCCAGCACTCAGGGAATTGTTTCCCAGATCCACCTGGGGAATGAAAAATGCTCTTTTTCCCCCCAAATAACCGTGGAGGAGAGCACAGCCCCGATTTCCCCCAAGCCAGCGGGGCAGCCTCTTTAATCCCTCATCTTCAACCTCCGAAGCCCAGCATGAATAACACCATTGTTGCCCCATATCGGTGCCCGACTCTTGGGTTACACTGCCTTGGGATCCCCCCTCCCGCCAGGGCTCGGCTTTGGGGCTTTTCAAGGCACTGCAGCGTCAAAACAAACACCGGGGAATTAGCGTGGCATCGCTCCGGGTTATAATCAGAAGGAAAACTCGGGGTTTGGAGCGGCCAGCAAGCAGGGAAAACACTCTTTCTTCCCCGGGCACGGAGCCGCCCAGCCTCGCGTTTGCACTATCTCCGTGCATTTATCAGGTCGGAGGGAACAATGGGAATACTGAAGGAATCCAGGGAGGGAACACAGAGCTATTGAGCTGCTCCGGCCTATCGAGGAGTCTATCAATCTTCATGTTCAACTGCACATTCCTCCTCGCTTAGATTTCAAGGGATAGGGGGGAAGAGCGGAGCAAATTCGATGTAATTGCTGCGCACTTAAGAGCTTCAGAGGAGGCTGCATTTCACGTCTGGGTGCCTTACAGGGCACGGCCCCAAAGCACGGTGTGTTAGCGGCCACCTGGACTTCACTGCTGGGACATCCAAGGGCCAAAACGTCCTGTCCAAGGTGGACCAAAATGTCCCGTCCAGGCTGGACCAAAACGTCCCATCCAAGGTGGACCAAAATGTCCTGCCCAGGCTGGACCAAAACGTCCCGTCCAAGGTGGACCAAAATGTCCTGCCCAGGCTGGACCAAAATGTCCCGTCCAAGGTGGACCAAAATGTCCTGTCCAAGCTGGACCAAGGAAGGGGTGGCTGAAGTTCGTCTCAGTTGCTGCTCGGAGTGAGGAGGACTTCGGTCATGCCATCCCTGGTCCGGCTTGGGAAGGACGTTTGGGTACTTCGATGTCCCAAATGGTTAAATTTTAATTTAAAGAGGTTAAATTTTAATGCCACGAGAAGTTTTGTTCCAGGGGTTACACCAAACTGGCCGGGATGGTAAATGTCCGGTTTACTTCTATTTAAAAATATTAAATAATAATTAAAATGTATAAAAATAGTTAAATATATTAAATATTAAATGTCTGGTTTCATTATATTAACATTTGTCAACATTTTTTTGCATTATTATTTATATATAAATACCTCTCTATATAGGTATTTATATAATATATATTATATATGATATATATATTATAAACCACTACATAGTCACATTCTATATATTTATGATTGTTAACAGTTAACATTGCCTATAATTTTATATATTTTTATAAACATCATTACATATGCATATATTTATACACATATATGTTAATATACTTATTTCTATCTGGCATGTAATATTATATATATAATTAGCATTTGAGCACTGTTCTCAATGTTAAAAAATTAATAAATAACTTATAATTGCATGAATATTTAATTGCTAATTAAAGCAACTTGGTGCCTTCTAATACCCCAGGATGCCCCTGACCTCCCAAATACGTATTTTACAGAGCAGACAGACAGGATTACGGGAGAATAATCAGAATTACTCAAACAGGCCACTGATTTCTGTATTTCCCCCCCAAATCTCTGCGATGAGCAAAGGTGTTTCAGAGGATTAATTGCTAATTAATCCCAGGGGGTCCCAGGGGTTTAAACAGCTGGTTCTGGAGGGCACCGGTGCGAGGCAAGGCTCTATAAAATTGGATATGGAATGACCGTATATAAAACTAGCCCTGGGACACCTCTATGTGTGATCTGAAGGCACCAAGAAATAACTAACAGAACCTCATAACGGCACAGAATCAAAACGATGACTCGTAGTTTGGAGGGGAAAATGGGCTACAAAAATTATTCCATTTTATTGTATTATTTTACCCGTGGAACGACTTCCTGTTAGAACCCAAAGCATCAAAAGAACCAAAGAGAATAAAGCCAAAAATGGCTTTTTGTGATTTCCCTGCACGACACCCAGGTAGTTTATTTTTTGAAGTTTAGCTGTGGGGTTTTCGGTTTGTTGTTTTGTTTTTTTTTTGTCAGATGGATCCTCTTGCTCGACTTTGCAAGTGAGAAGGAAACCTGAGAGGTTTCAGCCTAAGGCTCCCCAGAAATTCCTCCCTCCTTGATGGATGTTTGCCTCCAGCTTTTGGGCAGGGAAAGAAAGCAGGAGAAAGCCCACGTGGGCCGGGAGTCTTCTTGTCACGGATGGCTCTGGAGATGGAGCCCAGGGAGCTCACACCCTGAAACATTGCTGGGGGGGTTCCAGAGGTCCCTTCTGCTTCAGCACGAGGCAACCAAAAATGATCAAAAAATAGAAATAATCAATCAGCGAGGCTCACATTAACATGTAACAGCAATTATATGCAGATTTAATAGTTATTAATCAATGGTGTGGCTCATCTGTAATAAGGCCGGAAAAAATTAAATTAGTGGATCAGTTTTTGAATCCAAAGATTTTATCGCTTTTATCCATGGGATTATTCTTCTATCTCTACCCCTGAGATCTTCCTCCCAAGGTTGACTCCCCATCTTTTGTGGTTTTTTCTTTCCTTCAAAACTATAATAACAACATAAAAACCTGCCAACCCCCTGTAATTCAGTCACTGGTACCATTTCCAAAAATCACCTCCCCGTGCTGGATCCATCCCTGAGAGACCCACAGGACCTGACGGCAGCCAGGGCGGGAGGTCAGGCCAGGAATTCCTGCCCCTCCTAATCCTCCTCTCGGAGTGGGACTTCCCCTTCTCTCCACACTTCCAGTGAGGATCAAAGCTCCCCAGGGAAAAGCTGACGAGCCACGGGATGAGCAGGCTCAGGGTGACATCTGACAATTTAGGATGCAAAAAGAATCGTGCAATGGTTTGGATCGGAAGGGACCTTAAAGCTCATCCAGTTCCAACCCTGACACCTTCCACCAGCCCAGGGTGCTCCAACCTGGCCTTGGACACTCCCAGGGATCCAGGGGCAGCCACAGCTTCTCTGGGAATTCCATCCCAGTCCCTGCCCACCCTCCCAGCCAGCAATTCCTTCCCAATATCCCACCCATCCCTGCCCTCTGGCACTGGGAAGCCATTCCCTGTGTCCTGTCCCTCCACGGAATACCGACCTCCCCATTCCCACACTGCCCTCACCCACCTCGATGCTGAGGAGCTTTCAGGTTCCCTCCAACCCAAACCACTCTGGGATCATTACAGATGAAATTCTACGACACCCTAATTATGAAATGCTCCAAATTAACCTTTCAAAGCATTTCAGCTGCTGAAAATCCTGAGACTTCTAAAGCTGCTCCTAAACCTTGACCTGAGAACTTCCAAAGTGATTCCCAGGCCTAGAGTTGGCTTTGCTGATGTAAAATATAACATTAATTATGGAGGAGGGACCATGACTTTCATTTCCTACATCATTATCATGTCTAGAAATAGATTGGAATATTTTCCATAACTTATTCCTGGGTTTAAAAAATGCAGGTTTATTCTGATCAACTACTTTAGCCCCAAATAAATCCCAACATTATTTAACAAGATTGAAGCGAACCATTAACAGGAGCAGGACCTGCAACAATTTCTCTCATCCCTTTTAAGTCATGTCCCACTTTCTCCATTAATGTAAAGCAATTCTTTAAAAAAAACCCCACAAAACTCCCAGAAGCCCCCCCAAAACAAACCACTCCCCAAAGAACAAGAAACAAGGTGCCAACCCCCCCCCAAATGACCCAAATGATGTTCTGCTCTGACCCAAGAACAAAAAGAACACACCAGCTCCAGGAATTCCTTCTGACTGACAACTCTCCCGGGCTGCTTTCCAGGCTGGAGCAACGATGTCCCACTTTGGGGGGTGCTGCAGGGAAAACTCATGAATATCAGGTTTTCTGGGCTAAAAAAAATGTGATTTATTGCCAGTGAGAGCTGATAATGCACACAGCTGCCCCCTGGAACTCAGGGACAGCCTCTGCTCCCGGCACAATGAACCCACTGTGCTCCCAATCCATTAGTGAGGAATTGCCTATTTTTAAGCATTGGGGTGAAATGCAGTGGCCAAACCCTGCTCAGGATGCAGAGGAAGGTAGGATGCTCCAATGGCATGGACATGCTCTGGAGCCAGGCTGGGAATGCTGGGAATGGTCCCCTGGAGAAGAGAAGGCTCCAGGGAGACCTGAGAGCCCCTTCCAGAGCCTAAAGGGGCTCCAGGAGAGCTGGAGAGGGACTGGGGACAAGGCATGGAGGGACAGGACACAGGGAATGGCTTCCCACTGCCAGAGGGCAGGGATGGATGGGATACTGGGAAGGGATTGCTGGCTGGGAGGGTGGGCAGGGACTGGGATGGATTTCCCAGAGAAGCTGTGGCTGCCCCTGGATCCCTGGGAGTGTCCAAGGCCAGGCTGGAGCACCCTGGGCTGGTGGATCCAAAAAGATCAAAAAAAAAAAGAAAAAAGTAAACCCAAAACTGACACTAAGAAGTCCAAAATAGATGCTAAAAAAGATTGAAAAAAAGGAGTTTGGGGCGAGGAAAGACATGGGAAGACATGAACACCTGTATGATCTGCAGCTAAGCTTACTGTAATTAACTGGCCTTTTTAATTCCTCCCTAATTAGGGCTTCAGTGTGACAAAGCCCCAGCATCATTTAGCACAGGCGAATATATTTCTCACTTAATCAGACCCAGTAACGTAAATTAACTAATTGCAGAGCAACACCCACATGTGAGTTATCACCAGTGTTTCCCCCCAGCAGATATGTGAATGTTTTTAACCCGTTTCTCAGGAAGGTTTAAAGCAGCAGAAAGGAAACATCGTGCAAACAACATCGAATTGTGAAGAATTTATCAGTGTTTAAGCTTTTAAAAATAAATCTTCTCGAGCTTGTCCAGTGCAATGTAAATGCAAAAATCAGATTACACATACATATCATAAAGATACACTTCTCTTTCCTCAAATTGGATGCATTTGCCGTCACTCAGGAATGACCTTCAGGTTCAGAGAGCATTTGAAGTTCTGGATGTGCATTTAGAGAAACATCATTTCCAAACTGTGCCAAACGTAGGCATTAAGTTGGACATACTTAAGATACAACATCTGTGAACCCACAGGGAAATACAGACATTATGGAGGGCCTGAAAATGAGTTTTCTCAAATAATACTTTTGTGAAGTTCCTCAGTGAGTCCTTCAGACAGAGAGATGAAAAAAATATAGTTGATACCGGAATATATTAATTAAAAACCCCAAATATTTTCATATACCCAGAATGCATTCTTTGTCCTTTATTAATTTTAGTTATTTATATTCCAAGCAATTCTTTACCAAGTGCACCAAGTATTGAAATGATGAGGTTTCTCACCTAAAAATTGTTCAACCAGGAAAAAGTAACAGAGAGAGAGACTTTCCCTCCCAGCACGTCCTTTTGCTGTCACAGAGAACCTGCAGCCCATTAGCACTTACATCATTATAAACTAGCACTTGGATTATTGCAAATTAATCTCATACAGGACTATTGCTTCAGATTGCAGTCATTATTCCCAGAAACTGAATTGTGGGAGCACCTGAGAGGCAAAAGCAGGGAAAACAGCAGGGCCCAAAAAGGTGGAAGGGTTGATTTCACTTTCCTGAGGAATTCCCCACAGGGCAGAAATCCTGGAATGATTTCCCCACAAGAAACGCCTCCCAGTACCCTGAGGATCAAGTGGCAAAAAGATGATGTTTAATCACAGAATCGTCATGGAATGGGTTGGGCGAGAAGGCACCTCGAAGCCCATCCAGTCCCACCCCTGCCATGGGCAGGGACACCTTCCACCAGCCCAGGGTGCTCCAAGCCCCGTCCAACCTGGCCTTGGACACTCCCAGGGATCCAGGGGCAGCCACAGCTTCTCTGGGAATCCATTCCAGGCCCTGCCCCCCCTCCCAGCCAGCAATCCCTTCCCAATATCCCATCCATCCCTGCCCTCTGGCAGTGGGAAGCCATTCCCTGTGTCCTGTCCCTCCATGCCTTGTCCCCAGTCCCTCTCCAGCTCTCCTGGAGCCCCTTTAGTCCCTGCAAGGGGCTCTCAGCTCTCCCCAGAGCCTTCTCTTCTCCAAGTGAACCCCCCCAGCTCTCCCAGCCTGGCTCCAGAGCAGAGGGGCTCCAGCCCTGATCCAAGCAGCAGAAGTCCTCTCCTGTATGTTCTCAATGAAAACCATGGCTAAAGATGAGCTTAAATACATCTGTTGATCAAGACAAGAAACCTCTCTGTCCTTTATGCACGACAACAAACAGTTCCAAAGCAGTTTCTACGTTGGCACATCGTCCATCCAAAGCTCTTTTTTATCTCAGCTGGGAAGGTGATCGTCACAGTTCCCTCTGTCCAAAAAACATGCCAAGAAAAATGACCATTTTCATCATAAACCAGTAAATTATTACTTGAGTTCACCCCCCTGCTCAGTCAACCGGTGGTTGTTGGGTGGGGGAGATTTGTAAATCCTGAAGGTCCCGTGAAGCATCTTCACTAAAATACCCAAGGACTTCATGGCGCGCACTTGTCTTTCCACTTGGGTTTTCTGTCATTGAGAAGCACCAGCGCTTTCTCCTTGGAGATCCTGGCAGCCCTTGTGGCCCAGGGGCTCTCAGAGGGGCTCTGTGGTGGGGGGGCCGTGTCACGACAGCGCGATAGTCACGACCGACACCAGCACCGCGACGTTGACCGTCCTCCGGGCGCCAGCCGACGTCCTTCGCGCGTGCAGGACGGCAAACACGGCGTTGGTGGCGTTGGTTGGGATCTCCACGTTGCAGATCATGCCCTCGCAGCAGGAAACACATTCCTGTGGGGAAAGGGACCATCACTGGGCACAGAGGAGCTCAGAGGGGGCTTTTGGAGGGGAGGCAGAGGGGCAGGCACTGAAGGACCTGAGGGAACGGCTGGAGTTGTATCAGGGGAGGGTTGGGATGGATCTCAGGGAAAGGTCCTTCCCCCAGAGGGTGGTGGGCACTGACCAGGCTCCCCAGGGCAGTGGGCACGGCCCCAAGGCTGCCAGAGCTCCAGGAGGGTTTGGACACTGGGACAGGGACAGGGTGGGGTTGTTGGGGTGTCTGTGCAGGGCCAGGGGTTGGGCTAGATGATCCTGATGGATCCTTGATGATCCCTTCCAACTCAGCATATTCCATGATCCTCTGAGTGTGCCTTCACTTGGCTGCCAAGTGGAGCTGAACAGACCCACCAGCCTGACCCAGGGCAGCAGATGGAGCATTTATGCTACAAATCACCCTCAGGTCCAACACACCCCCCCATGGAACCTCTCCCAAACCACGGGCATCTCATCCCCCGTTGCTGTCACCAGGCTGGGCTGGGACGCCCCAACACTGTAGAAAGCAGGGCTCCCCCTTCCCAGGTGAGCTAAAAACATGCATTTCAATGGTTCAGGGTTCAGCTTTTCAACCTGAAAAATTCTGGCTGTAACAACTGTGTTTCCCATTCATTTCCCCCCTCGGATTTATCTTCGGTGCCGCTTTGTGTGCTGAATTTATACTGTGTTTTCCAGGCTCCAGTGCCACAGAGCCACTGGCACAGCAGATTTCCAGGAGGGAAGCTGAAAACACTTTTCCCTCCTTGACCCTCCTTATCAGAAAAGCCAAGAGAATAACCGAATAAAATGCCAATTTTGATCTAATCCAAAGGCAGATAAAATCCCAGTGGGTTGGAACGAGATGGTCATTTAAGGGCCCTTCCCGCCCAAACCAGCCTGGGATTTTATGATTCTCTGAAAACAGAAAGCAGGATGCAGAGCCATTTCATTCCCTCAGCCCACCACAAGCTGTTGGAACCACTGGAAATTCAGAAAACGTGCAGTTCCTTTTATATTTAATATGGACACATCCCTTTATACGTCATACGGATGTCGCCTGCTTTGCTTTGGCCGCCTGAAATCTTTCACGTTCCAAATCAGACAATTAAGCTCCACAGCTATGGAGGAGTTAGTGGGTAATGCTCCACAGCAGCAAATCACTCTTTGGGCTGCTGGGGCTGAGTATTAAAACCAAACTTCTCCCCATCACCCCAAGCTGAGAGAAGGCAGCACTTTCAGCTCTTCCCCACGCAACAAAAGCTCGGTTGTGTCTCGTTGAAGACAAACGGAGTCTTGCCCAAGCTCCCTGAGAGCCCCGGGCCCTCCTTGGGTCCACCCCAGGCGTGCCCTCGAAAGCTCAGGTGGCCCCGCAGGAGTTGTTGTTCCAGCCCGTCCCACGCACCCGGGCCAGGGAAGGAGGAAGAAAAGCTTGCACAAATCCCACTCCCGTTGTTGAATACTGGAGAGCGGATCTTGGCACATCCCGCTCAGCTGGGCAGGAAAAACAAGTCCTGGAATGCAAAGCTCCAGCCCAGCGTGCTGCTCTTCCTCAAGGAGCAGGGCGAGAGCAGCTCTTACTGTGTGGCCACTTTCTGCGTGCAGGTGGCACCCGACAAAGTGACATTCCTCGCCGGTGGCACATTTTTTGGTGACTGACGTGCTCTTCCCGTGGTCTGTGAAGAGATGGACTGTCAGGCAGTACCGAGTGCCTGCAAAACAAGATTGAAAACGTTTATTTGCATCAAGTACGTGTTTCTCGGACGGGGTTTAGAAAGTTCACGCGGTTCAGAAAAATATTCCTGGAAAATTAATAATTTTGGCTGCACAAAGCTACGTTCAGGTTGATTAAAACAGCACTTGGCAAGAAATTAATTAGTGATGAAACGCGACGCTTAAGTGACCCTTCAAGCCTCCAGGGAGGCTGCTCTCATTTAAATTACTTATTAGCATTATAATTCACACATTTATCTCCCTTTCTCTCCTCTTTTGGGCAGCACATTCTTGCTTTGTTTCAGACCGGTTTCCTCATTTACCTCTTCCCCTTTCCCACCGTTCCTTCGACAATCCCTGGGAAGGGAAATGAGGAAGGATATTTCCATCCTTTTCTATGGATCCATCACCCCCTCACACAGGTTTGATATCAGTGATTCGGGTCCTGCTGCTCACGAGACACCATTAAATCCTGGCATGGCATCCAGAGGGGATGGGATGAGGATGCAAAGGCAATTTTTAAACAGAATAACTACATGTACACACACAGAGAAAACCACATGTAATGAATTGATATCATTGATATATTATTAAGACTTCAATGAGACTATTAATAATGTATTGCTGCAGATTATAAACACAAAATGTTTTGCAGATCTACAGATCTAAATAATTTTTCACTGCTGCTTGGCACCCTGAAATGGTGAAAATATTCACCTCAGCAGAACCGATGTGATTCCTGTTATCACGAGCGACACCGAGGGCCCCACAGCTGGCACGTTAACGACATTAATGACATTAACGACGTGGTGGGGAGTCCAGCTGAAGGGTCACCTCGGCACAGCCTTGCTCACACTTACTTGCAGGACACCACCTGTCTTCAGCCCATCGGTTGCAGCTGTAATTGTCCTCTGCGTTCTCACAGGTGAAGCACTTGAAGCTCTCTGGAAATGGAGTGGCTTCGGGAAAACAGGGAAACTCAGTAAGCTGGCAAGTGTTGAGGAAAAAGAGAAACGACTCGAAGCAATAGCTGTGCACGCAAAAACACGGTCACGGTGGTTTGTCACCGTGAGATGGATAAAACAATTTTGAACCGCCTTTGCTAGGCCCGGACTTTGAAATATATCCTCGTGTTTTCCTTGTCCCACAAACCAAAATATCACTGGGAAAGGCAGGAAAGAGAGAAGGGTTTATTTGCACAGACACACAAACTCCATCTCCATTCAAATGGCTCTGGATTCCTTTGATGCAAAACATGCACCTTCAGAAGCAGCTTCAGAGCTTGATTTTCAACTCTGCAGGACAAGTTGGATCCTTTTACCGAAGGGATCAAGAGGACTAGTTTAAAATCTTATTTCCATGATTTAAATCACTTATTTTAAGGTGCACCCTTCCCTAGGTGCACACATATATCTCCACCTCGTTTGTCTGCCTGTTCTAATGATGCAGAGAGTGAAAATGAAGGGATAGAACCCTCCTGATGCCAGATAAGAGAGCAAGAAAACGATGCCATTAGTGACAACTGGCTTCACAGGTCTCACAGGGTTTTTAATTACCCTCAGACTGAATTAATTGCACACAGCACACCTATTCTTCCCCTTCACAAAGCCCCCAACGAGATAAAAGACAAAAACCACCTGTTCTGTATTATTTCTGGGAAAACCACTGCAGGGGCTGCTCTGGAGGGAGACGTTTCAGGGGCAGAGAAACAGAATAAACGGGAAAGGATTCAAAATGCGAACTCTTTCTTTAGCAGGGCATGCAACTGCTTGTTTTCATTCCACTTGTAAAATGTTAGAAACCAAGTGCTGTGGCTTGGGAAGCAAAATTTCAATCTTAGAGTTTTTATCACGCTTGAAGGAGAAAAACACCTAAAAACCAAAACGGGGTGAAAGAACATGGCGCTTAACTCCAATATTGAGCTAAATATTCTATATAGTGAGCTAAAAGATGAAGGTGCAGTTGCACAGAACACCTTAAAAAGAAGGAGAAGCCCCTACTTACGGTCCAGGGGAGGCCTGACGTTGTAGAAGTTGATGTTCTCAGCCGAGAGCCAGCTCCCTGGAAGGATGGAGAGCAGGAGGACGGCCCCGGCCAGCGCCGCGCGGAGTAACATGCCCACGGCACAAGGACAGCCAAACTCAGCCCTGGCAAAGACAAAACCCCACATTATCTCGGGGGCTCCGAAGGGCTGAGCGCGGAGAACAATAAATTCCCTACAGAACACAGCCTGGAAACCTTGGGAATTCAGTGGGAAGGTCTGCAGGCAGCGAGGCTGAGCTGCTGAGCAGCACAAAGCTGAGCTGGGAGTGCCTTCTGCTGGCCAGAACCCTTCGGCTTCCCAAAGTTAATGTTCATCTTCCCCCTTCCTTTCCGTGCTTCTCAGCTGTGCCAGTCTCAGAGATTCCTCCAAAGGACTCCTAAAAACCAACGGGAGAACGAACCTCCTGTACATCCTGCTTGAAACAGGCTGGAACGGAATGCTATTAAAGGAAGAAAAAAAAAAGCAGGGAAATGGCATTTTTAACACCAACAGCCCAAACCAATTCCTCACCTGAGCCACACCACTGTGAGTCTCTTGATTTCAGATAAACTGCATAATCTGAATTAAAAGTGTCCTCAGCGCTATGCCAGCATTAAGGATCACATGCGGAAATCAGATTTAATTCAAGTGCATCCCAAGGAAACCCGGAGGGAAAAGCCTCAAGCGTTGGAGAAGGGCAGGGCAGAAAGTTCAGAGGGATGAGAGAAAATGAGTCAAGAATACATTTATCTGCCCCACCCTGGGTCCTCTGCCGGGGTTTTACAGAGAAGGACAACGAACCAGTGCACATTTTGGCCAGTTCCATGTTGAGGTGTCCACACACCCCGGGATTTGTGGCAAATCCCCGGAGCCTGGGCCAGATAGTGCAAAGCAACTCGCTCCACCCATGCAAATTCCCAGCAGGACAAACAAGCTGGAGTGGAGGCTCCAGCCAAACCAGAGGGGCTGCTTTGGGATGCCAAGGGCATTCCCTCCAAACCACCCCAACACACCCTGCCCAGCCCAGGAGCTCAGACCCAACCCAGGCTCTGCACCGAGGAAGGTCCTTATCATCATAGAGGAGAAGCCAAAGGGTTTCCTTCCTTCTCATCGCCACACAGGAGAAGCCAAAGAATTTTCTCCTTTTTCCTGTGGTTTTGGGTTGGTTTGGTGTTTTGCTTTTCCAACTGAGATGGTTTTGCCAGCAAACCAAACAGCAGAGTTCAGTTTTGTGACTTGGGAATTTAGTTGTGAGTTTAATTGGGAATTTAGCCATCCTACTTAGGATTTGCTAATCAACTCCCGGCTTTATGATTCTATTTCAGTGGATCCTGAGGAAGCCTCAGCTCACCTCTACTCCCAGGGCACCTCCAGGACTATTTGCCGTGGATGGTCCAGATTTCTTCTGACTACAGCCCCGAATCTAAAGCATTAAACAGAAGAACCTGTGGAAAACGAACAGAAACCAATCATTGTAACTCTGTGTGGAAGAAACCAATTAGTTGAAACATTAGTTGAAAATTCAGATTAAAAACTAGCTTTTTATACCCAAACACCCAGAGAAGCACCTGAAGTCCATGGTGGAATCTGACTTTTTGGGTGCTGTGCAGACCCCTCCTCCCTGGGATATCCCCATGCCACAAAGGACAAAGAAAATGGAAAAAGGGAAGGAACGAGACCCCTCAGCGCTTCCATGAGCAGGAGTTTACTCCTCTTCCAAGGGAAAATCATTGTTCAGGCAAAGACCTGGGACCACACCACACCAGATGAAATTTCCCTCTCCCACTCCAGACGTATCCAAACTTTCCACACGGGCTCTACCCAAAAGAGAAGCACTAATGAGGAGCAAGGGAACCTGGGCAAGCAAAGCCTCCTAATTAGAGGTGAGTAACAAACTATGAAGCAAACAGGTCCCCCCGACGTGTGGAGTTAAAATTACAACTGCAGGGCAAGGAGGTGGCAATTTCCAGAGCCACACATTCCTCATCCTAAATTCTCCTGTCCTCGTGCCCCTGGACCATCGGGGATCCTGAATTCCTGACTCCAACAGGAACGCACAGAGGCTGCTTGAGTGATGTTGGCAACAACAGGGGGAGAACCCTTTTTGTCCAACCTCCTTCTTCATGGATCCCTCGTAAAACAACTGTGTTTCTCAGGGAATGGTTGGGGTTGGAAAGGCCACTGAAGCTCACCTTCTTCCACCCCCCTTCCACTAGACCAGGTCGCTCCAAGCTCCATCCCACCTGTCCTTGAACACTTGAGCACTTTGAACACCTAAAGCAAGTTGTTGACAAATCAGCAACCCACTTTTAATCGAGCACCAAGCATTTCATCAAATTCCTGTGCGTTTCAGGCCGCTCAATGGCATTTCACGGTTCCAATTTGACTCTGCAGTTGGAACTGAATTATTCCAATGCTCAGCATTTGCAAAGCTGATCTCCTTCACCTTCCGCAGCTCCTGCCGGGCTGAGGGAACGTTCCCTTTACGGGCTGTAACTGGATCTGGAGCACCTGGATGGCAAAGAAAAGGCACAGGGACACTTGTGCCAGTTTTCTACAAAGGCAGGCTCCCTCCTGGATCCCTCCCCCAGCTCCTCTCGCTTTCCCTGGCCAAGCTGATGCCAGATGGAAACCTGGAGAGAATATAAACACAAAAAGCCACTCGTTGGTCGGTGTGAGACACAGTGAACGGACCTCATGAGTGGATGGAGCCAAAGGTGCCCTTGTCTGCCAAGCAGGCCAATAAACAGTGGCTGGTTTTTGACGGGGGCTTGGTCACAAAGCTGCACCAGGAGATGTTCTCACAGAAAACTGGGACATATTGGCCAAAAAACAGGCTTTCATATCTTATCTGCAATCTTCCAAAAGCTTATTTTCTTCGTAGCCTCTTATCTCTGTTGTGCCTTCAGATAATATTATCGGGCAGAGTGAGTAAATGTTTCATTATGGCCAATTAGGAACCCTCATTAACGAAGGAAAAAACTGTCACAACACGGAAGATTAACTTCTCCAAACAAGAGGAAACACGGAGCTCCAGCTTTCCTGGGGGGAAGGAAAACAGCCCTAAAAAACCCTGAGAGTGAAGAACATCTCCAGAAAACAAGAACACAATGGTTGGGCTAATTAATATATCCCAGAAGGTTTCCAGGTTTATCTTACAACGTGTCACGGAGGAGTAGGAAGCTTGAGTTGTGCTTTTAATAAAATTCCAGCCCCGTCTACGTTGTTTTTCCTGGCAGCTTCTGGGGGGGAGGATTAGCAGATTTTACCATCAGATACGGAATGCAAATGAAACTTCCTGCTGTCATTTAGGAAGCAATTTTCAGGCTCTGTTAGATAATTGCCAATGCTTCTGTTGAGCTTGTTAAAGAGCACTTCTGGACGCGCGAGCTGGGAATACGCAGGCACAAAGGTATGCGGCGTTGAGGGCTGAGGAATTATCATCAGGTGTTCCCTGCGACAAACTGAAACTTCCATTTATCCAAAGGGACAAAACCAGCTCCTCGGCCACCCCGTTTCTTAGGTACAAACTGCCATTCTCGGGTTTCGCTCCGGCCACCGTTTCATTTGGCCTATGAACCATCACCTACCCCGCTCCAGCAGGAAGAACTGATGGAGCAAGTCGGGAAAAAACCTGCATTTTCTTTGAGAAACAGGCATTAAAAAAAAATGTAAAGGTTTAAAATAAAAAGGGCGTGAAAGGTCAACATTTTAAAGGATTAAAAAGCCCCCCAATATCCCTGCAGACCACCAAGGTGAAACTATTTGCTGGACAAGTTTTACCTTTTCTTACCTACTGAGTTGAAATCTCTACTTTCCGACTTTTTTTGCCCGTTATCACGAGCACAGAATGACACAAAAAAATCAAACTGAGCTCATCCAGACTCTTTTTAAACCAAATACGCTCCTTTACGTTCACCCACAGCACACCTAACCAAGCCTGGGATGAAATCTGGGCTTAATTACAAGAAACGAAGGAGTTTTATCTAAAGATCTTACAAAAGTAGAGCACCCAGAGAGCTGGGGATGACACCATCCTTTGGCTCCGGGGTGATGTTGGCACTGGGAGGGGAGGTGGGAACGACTGGGCGACGTGGAGGTGTCTGACTCCACAGTTCATCCAACTGCTGGGATTTGGGGAAGAAAAGAATGCCTGATTAGCAGGATAAACCCCAGAAGCGCCACCAAAGTGACGTATTTGCATGGCTAAAACTTGTACTGTTTTAAGCTCCTACACAAAAGAGACCCATGGAAGGAAAACTGCATTACATCACATTCCCCTTACAGCCCAAGCTGATATTTACCTCGAAAAGAATTTATTCCACCTCAAAATCCATTAATTGGAGCTAAATTTCCTACTCCCTTCTGCAAATATTCCATTTCCTCAAAGGAGTGCCCTCGGCCAAAGCTGGGGATGACCAAAAGTTTTCCACTTGGGCTTGGAACACCTTTCTTTGGGTGAAATCCCTCTCTCACCTGTGCCAGGCTGGAAAGAGGGAATTTAAAATTACTCTGGGGAAAGGAGATTAACGGAGGGTAAGAGAATTAACGGAGAATAAGAGATTAAAGAGAATAAGCAGTGGGGTTTTGCTTTTCTTGAGCGCTTCTGTAAAAATCAGCATCAGAAAATTAAATCTAAAGAACATATCAAATATAAATTCTTAAATAAATATAATAAATCCCTTCGTGGATTAAAGCCTCAGTAACTAGGGAGGTCTCACGCCAAAGGCTGGGACAGAAGTTAAGCACATTCCAAACACTGGGATCCCCCTTGACATGAGCCAGAGGCCCCAGTGGACACCCAACGAGCAAAGAGTCCTGCAGGTGAGCCCAAACGGTGCATTTTCCCTCATTTTTCCTCTTTGAAATCTCCCCCTGCTCCTCTCTGCATCGACGGATACCTCACACATGGCTTCCTAAATTCCAGAGGGAGGTTTCACTGCTTGGGACGTGGCCACAAATGGAGAGCTTCCCTTGCCAAGGTGTTTGCACACTCTGGTTTCTACCACCCCTTCCAGCTGAACTTCCCACTCGTGCCTTTGGCAGCAAGGGCTGAGTTGATGATCAGTTCCCAGTGCTGAGAGGGGTTCCGGTGATGTCCTCTAGGAAAATCCCAGTCGCCATGGCAGGATCCATCTCCACGTGCATCCAACAGCATTTCCTTCTGTTTGGGAAACCTCTGGCAAAGCAGGAGGTGAAAGGGGTGAGGAGAACCAGCTTCATTTCCCTAAGAGCGCTGGCCAAGTCTCAGCCAATAAACATCCCTAAACATCCACGGTCCTTCCACAGTTCCAGGCATGGAAAGAGGGAGTTTTTGGGTCTCTCAGTAAAGTGCTGACCCTCCCAAGCCGAGCCACTTCGAGGTGGCCCTTCCTTGCTGTCCCCACCCTCAGGTGGCCAGCTGGGAGCAGCAGAAAGCACCTTCCAGCCTTTCCTGGCTGCCAAGCCTTCCCCACGGGCAGCGTTTGGCACGGGGTGCTGCCCGAGCAGCCTCCGGTGCACGGTGAGGGACAACCCAAGCACAGAGAGCTCCTTCCACGGGTGCCCAAAAGCTGTGTTGTCCATACGTGGCGTCACTTCAGCTCCAACGCCAACCTCGGGGCTCTTCTCGTCCTCCAGAGCTCAGATTCACAACCCTGTGGAAAGCAGCTGGAGGAAAATCACACTTTCAGGTCCCTTCCAACTCAGGGCATTCTGAGATCCCACGATTTTATGATTCTGTGACTTCAGGAGTCTATTATTCTGTGATTGTGATTTTATTATTCTATGCTTTTATAATTATGTGATTTTATGATTCTGTGATTCTATGATTTTATGGTTTTATGATTCTGTGATTTTATACTCCTGATTTTATTATTTTATGATTCTATGATTTTATGATTCCATGATTGTTTCAGGTTGCTGGAGGTTGAGCTTTGAATATTAGAGTGGCTAAGGAAACGTTCCCAGGACTCAGAAAGGAAAAAGCCCACCCATAATGTCCAGAAAACAGCATTTCATAGCAATTTTTCCTAATATTTTTCACTCAATTGTCATCCTCGACTTTGCAGCACATGGAATATTGGAAGGAAACAGGTAAAAGTCTGTTGCATGAAAAATTCCCACCCTGACACCTGTTTTGTCCCCACCAAAGGGACAAGGACACTTCTCCTCAGCTTTTTTTACCTCCTCATGGTTTACTCCCTTCAGCTGATGGCATAACCAAACAAAACATGGGAAATCATTTATAACCTGAATTAAAAGAGTTTGCATTCAACTAGAGGAGCAATAAAATTAGCTAAAGTCTCTCTGGGCACTCACCTGCCCCAAGGACGCTGATTTACTTTGAGTGGAGCTGGCACAGTGGTACCAGCACCAGTGAGAAATGCCCTGGCTGGGGAGATTTATTCACTCTACAAATTACCCGGCTTAATTGGACAAATTAAAGGTGGCCAGTTCTCTCTTCCCTTCCTTTCCTGTTCCCAAATCCCAGAGCTGTGCCAAACAGAAAACCACTACAAGCAGGCAAGAAATTAAAAATCCTCCTTTACTAAAACTTCAACAAATGGAGGGTGAAACCATCCACGCCCTGTACTCCAGGAGGGGAATGCACCATTTCTCCCAGGCTTTCGGAGCTGGTCTGAGCTCAAACCCAAGCAGAAAATGTTCGACCTGCCTTTTTTTTATTATTGTTATTATTTTAAAATTCATTTTGAATTTCAGCTCCACGCCGCCTGCCAACACCCCCTTTCCCAGAGGGATGCAGGATGGGCTCTCTGCTCTAACTCCACCTGCTAAGACACGTCCAGACCTCTGTGCCAAGCCTGCAATATTTGCACAGTGCATTTCAAACTCACCGGAGGGGCTGAATAAACAGTTTATTGTAGCTCTTTCTCTCCACTGTGCTTTCCCTCCGCTGCGGGCCAAGCCCAAGGGCTCTCAGATGCCACTGCAGCCAAAGGTGCATGTAAAGGGACACAGACGAAAACTCACTTTGCTCCTATTCCGGGAGGAAAGAAGAAATCTTACTCCCTTTGTGCCTGGGAGCTCCAATTCTAACTCTTCACAGGCAAAGGCACCACGTGCTCTCTCAGGAGGTTCCTCAGAGCCTTCCTTTCTACATCCCTGGGGGGGGGGGTTTAGGCTGGGAGGTCACTACTAAATTGGTGCCTGGAGAAAAGTGGAAACAAGGGGGAAAAATCAGCTGGAAGAAAACAAAGCAAACCACTAATAGTTGCGGGGGGGGGACACCCTCAAATATTATTCAGGAAAAAACCCCTCCAGTACCGGTAAAGGAAAAGAAGACAAATAAATATGAGGAAGAAAATAAACACTGCTGTGAAAAAGCAAAGAATGATGAAAAATCACAGACCAGGATTAAATCCCCCAAGCATGGAAAGGTTCAAAAAGCTCTTCGTTGTTACTGCAAAGCAGAGGTTTAGCAAAGGCTTCACCGTGAGGAGGGAAAACAGGGAAGAGAAATGCAGGATGGGCTGCACCACTAAACCTTCCCGAGGCAATTAAACTACAGACAGAAGGGCCAGGACAAGTTAATTAGTGGAGAATTTAGAAAATGAGTGGAATCAGCAATTTTCAGAGCTTTAGGTGTAAGCTGCGGAATCCTACAGACCAAAATTACCCAGCAAGTGCAAAACTATCCCTTCCATAACGCCACGTGAATACAGAGGAAGCAATAAAGTTTATTACAGGAAAAAAGGAGTTCACAGCCTTTTGAAATAAGAGAACGCTCCTGCCGCAGTTCTGTGCTCTCACTTCTCTCCCATCAAAGGGCTTTGGTGACTGAAAGCCACCAGGAGGGAAGGGAAGTCCCGGGACAACATTCCTGAGCAGTTCTCCCGTGATGTTCAATCCCTTGGGTTATCAGGATAAAGGGATGTTGCACCAGCAAAACCCCTTTGGGTGTTTTTGGGAAGTACCTTCAACCATTGCCATGGAAATATTGCAATGCCTGCAAAGAAGGGGACGAAGGGAACAGCTTAGAACAAAGCTGGGCATCTGCTGGCTCTGATGGCACCGAGTTTCATGTCTTGAAATAAAGATTATTTATTTAAGTTCTGTTGATACATGCAGCTATTTGTGCTGTGGAAGCATCAGCAGGTGACTGAATACACACATGGTTTTTGGCTGTGCTCCAGGGATGAATGTGTGACTTGGCTATGGGATCTTCATAGAAATTCCACAGCCCATCTGACCATCACAACTGCTCAGCGTTTGTAAAAGACACTTGTGTTTGTTTAACCAAATCACTCAGGAGCTGAGATAACCACTGAGCAGAAGAGTGCTGAGAGAGGTTACAGAAGACCATCAGAAGAAAGACTAAAATTAAGTTCTTTAATGCAGACCAAGAGAGAGTGCTCTGCAGAAAGAGATATTATTTCCTCTTGCTCTGTGGCTCTCCGTGACCTCCTGAAACCCTTGGCTGGTTCAGCACTGCTCATCTCATTACAGGACCCGGTTTCACACCAGGGAGATGAAGAATGATGATATTTGCAATGCAAAACGAGATTAAAGGTTAAGCACGGCAGCAACCCCCCAATTATTGCCGCTGCGTTTCCACGCTGAGTGACCCCCAAACCCTGGGGGCTGCAGGGAGGGCTCTGGGCTCCCCCTGACCTGCTGACACACAGGAGGCTGCGAGGATGATGCCGTTCAGGTACCCAGGAGCGCCGTGCCAATTCCCAGTTCTTATCCATAGGTCACTTCCTGCACTTCCCACCCTGGTGTGAAAACCTCTTCGATGTTCCAGAGCCTTCGGTTTAGCAGCTCATCGCCCCACTCACTTCATCCTTGAATTCCACCCAGCCTGACCTTCAATTTGAACTGTTTCTTTATCGTGGCCCTGAAGAGCAGATTCCAGGTGTGAAACACAGCCAGATGATTCCAAGGATGGGGTCTGGGAAACACTTGGGACAGCGCTAACCACGCACAAATGTGGGGATGTCAATCCCTCTCCAGGCAGGTGTCTCATTCCTCCCATAAATCAGGGAATCCCAGAGCGGTTTGGGTTGGAAGGGACCCTAAAGCCCATCCCATCCCACCCCTGACACCTTCCACTGTCCCAGGTTGCTCCAAGCTTGGACGCTCCCAGGGATGGGGCAGCCACAGCTTCTCTGGGCAGAGAAGACCACGAGGTTGCTGCTGTTCTCATCACACTACAGGGCAGTGACAACACACTCACAGGGCCCGTTCACCACCCAAATCACAGGTTTCTATCAGTTTCATGAGAAGAAGAATTACACTTTCCAAAATCCTACCAAAAAACCACAGCCATGATCACTCCAGAGCGAGCCAAGCAGCAGCTCCAGCCCAATCCTCCAGTTCTCCCTGTCAAAACCCAGAGGATGAAACCTCTTCAGCTCCTCAGATCTGGAACACAGTCCTTAGAAGAAAAAAATCCAGTTAAAATCCTCCTTATTCCAAAGAACTCGACCCACAGTCAGCCAACTGTACCCCCACAACAATTAACTGTGGGAAAACCCCCGGGAAGGATTTTCAGCTAAAAAAAAGAAACTCGGTAGCCAAGGAGAAAATATTCCTAACCCTCCAAAAAAGTCCGTTCACTGGGTTTTTAGGAACAAGGAAAAATGTCCTCATTATTCCCAGGCTAAGTCTTGGAAGGGCCCAATTTCCCAGTTGACTGCAAACCTCCAAGGCGAGTCACCAGCCTGCTCATTTTTCCCTCATAAGGAGAATAATCGGATACCTTAAATATTTAATCCACGCCAGACTGGGAGGTGTTTGTTGGCAGCCATAAATACAGATACACATCCAATTTTACATGTAGTGATCTCGAGTTTGTTGAAAAGCCCCGGTCAAACCTCAAAGACCATTCGCAAATGGAATATACAATTCCGTGGGATCACTTGTGTTCCCTAAGAACACAAACAGGCGGGGTTTAACCAAGCAGTGCTGGCAGATCGTGCACCGAAGGAGAAAGGATTGTCCTGTCCATGGTTTAACCACAGAAAAATTAACTGCTATAAATGCTGCAGAGCAGAGGCTTGAGGATCACAGGAACCCATAGTTATAAACCAATCTGCACTTCAATTTACTTAGGCCTGGATTTACAGCTAGTCAGGAGATTAGCGCTGCTGTAGAGCTGGGCCAAAGCCAGCACCAGCCTCTCTCTCCTTTTTCACAGCCATGCTGTGAAGAAACAGCCTCAAAAAACAAGTGGCATCTCCACTGGCTTCCCTCAGCTGGAACCCACCAAGGTGCAGCAGTTGTGGTGTGATCAGCTCAAGGTCCCGGTCTGATAAATTCCTCCAAGCTGCCAAAAATCTCTGGCATTGGAAGCCCTCCAGAAAGCAGGAGAACCACGACAGACATGCCAGACAGTTGGCCTCTCTTCAAAGGCTCGGGAGGGCAGGGTGGGGAAAACAGGGTGGAGTGAAAAAAAAAAAATAATCCTGACTTAATTATAAATAGAGCTTAAGAATCCCATCCACGTGAAAGTTCTCCTGCTTTGTATCACAACTCCCTCCCGGGCTCAGAAAGCTGCCTCGGATGGAAAACACTTGGCATGATCCTCTTGTGAGTGGCAACACCCTTGAGGAAGTGAGGGAATGCTGGAATTATTTGCCACTTTGCTCCGGGTTGGAGGGTCCCAACGCAGGGACCTCCACAGGTGGGTGATGAGCTGTGGACGTGCTCTCCCAACATCCAAGAACTTCTTACTTGGCTTCGGGCTCGCCCATCTCTTCTTGTTCTCCTGTGCCTATTGCCAGGTCCCACCATTTCACCCACTCCTGGAACGAGCAGCGGGCAGGGATGGAAGGGAGAGGGAACACGAGATGACCCTGCAGGGAGGGTAAAACCGCGGCAGAAACAGCTCCCAAGGGGAGCAGAGCTGGGGTGCCCCAAGGTGTCCCAAACACAAAGCTCTCTGGGGTTCCCAGTTCTCTTCGTGTCGGCTACAAAGGAATCAGATTTAACTACTGGCATCTCAGGGGAAAAGGAAACACTCGTAATCGGAACATTTCAGAAAGGCAGCGCTCTGTACCCAGCACAGAAAGAGTTAAAGCTGTATTCACTGTGAAAAATACACGAAACTGGTCCTTGAAGTGCCAACTGCTACTTCATCACGGAGAGTTACCACAAATAACACTACTGAGGTGCTAAGCCGACCACTGACTGTGACACAAGTGTAAATGGACCCAAAAGAAAGCTTTGTCAGATATTTCGGATGGAACCGAGAGCAACTGCTACTCGAGTGAAGGCACAGGAACCTCCCAGAAAGAGTCCGGACCCTCCCGACTCCCAGATCCGAAGTGTGACAGCTGGACCTCTCCACAGTTCACAGCCCGGGTCAGGAAGAGATCACAGGCCTTGGAAACTCTTCGCTCCACTTCTCCATGCTCCTCTCAACACCTGTCACTGGAGACGCTCCACCGACACATCGCCGGAGGCGAGAAGGGAGGGCAAAGCCCTCGGAGAGAGCCCCCTGACACCTGCAAAGGCTGCAGCCTTGGAGGATTCTAAATCCTTGGAGGATTCTAAACACTCAGTTCTGGTTTCCTGGGAGGGTGGGGAGGCCCTGGCACAGGTTGTCCCCATCCCTGGATGGGGCTTGGAGCAACCTGGTCTAGTGGAAGATGTCCCTGCCCTGTGTTCCTGGCTGGCATACGTTCCCTTTAAAGCCAAAATCTCTTGCTTATAAATTCATTATACTCCCGAAACAGCATACAAGAAATAGGAACGTTGTTGTCACTTTTTGGAGGCAGTATGGATTTAACTCCTCCAACACCACCAGTTTCAGCAGCTCCAAATTCCTGCTTCCCAGCTGCTGCTGAATACCAAAAGTTGTGAGTGAAAAATCCCTTCTTGGAAACACGTACCTTTCATCCTAAAAGCCACCCTGAACTTAATCTTGGCTATAAACCACTAAACCTGCTGCACCTCATCAGTCATTGCTTCTTCAGCCTTGACACACACTATAAAAATCAAAGTGCAAGTGCTTGTGCTTCATAATCCCTTCACTCACACCAGCCTGGCCGTGGGCAGAGCGCTCCAACGGGGTGCTCGGCTCGTAAAAATGCTGAGCAGAAGTTTCAAGGCTTCGGCTTTTATGAAAACTGTCACAGCTGCTAAAAACTCACACTGTGCCGTGGATCTCGTCAACTGTGGCAGTTTCTCTCATTACGTCGCTGACAGGGTTTGTTCTTCCCCATCTCCAGTATGGAGATGTCTCAGATATCCTCTGTATTCCTGCACGGGGAGTCACACTTCTCTCTTTGGGCTTATGGGGCTTTTAACTGGGTGTGTTAATAAATACCAAAAGGCTCCAGGTTTGCATATTCTAACAAATCAAAAGATAAAGCCAGGAAAAGTCTCCCCAGGTTGCCCCTGGATCCCTGGGAGTGTCCAAGGCCAGGGTGGCACTGGATGGGCTTTAAGGTCCCTTCCAACCCAAACCATTCTGGGATTCTACAAGAAAGGAATGAAGGAGGGAAGGAAAGAGAGGAGAGAGGGAAAGGGAAAGGGAAAGGGAAAGGGAAAGGGAAAGGGAAAGGGAAAAGGAACCTCCCAAATTCTCTGTCCTTACACAGGAGCAAAACCCCAAACCTTTCTCCCAGGAAATGCAAGAGCCAAATTGCTCCCAGATTCCTAAAGATTCATGTAATGCATTTTTGCCTAAAAAGTGTCCGGATGGAGACTTCTTTGGAGCCCCCCACCCTCTCAGCACCCCCATGAGCCTTAGGACAGGGGCCGGGGGGGCAGCTGGCAGGGCGAGCGGTGGGAAAAGGCTTTGGGCACTCAACATTCACCTGCTTTACTCCTCAAACCAGTGCAGGCAGCAGCCACCCCCAGTCCCCCACTCTCAGCCCACCTCCAGCTCGCCCCCCACGTGTGGCCACACCACGAACCACACGAAGCGCTCCAGGTGGAATTAACCCCCCAAAAAAGCAGCTTTTCAGCCACGTTCCCTTCCCCAGCCGTGTAAATGCCTGTGCAAACACAGCCCAGGAAGGAGCAGAACGCTCAGCCTGCTTAGTGGTTGGTGTGTGTCACAAAGCTCCCTGCGAACTTCACCCCTCGAGCGAGTCTGGCTCAAAATAAACTCCCGAGCTGGCTCACATTCCTCACGTGCTCTGGGGACGGATCAATAAAGGCTCAGCGGCTCTCCCCGTGTTTAACCACAGAGGGGATGCAAAGCTACACCCAGGGGAATGCAAACTGCACTGTCCAAAAGGCTGCAGGGCGATGGCAGCGGGTTTCTGGCAGGGGGTGTGATGCCCAGGTGGCACAGCCTGGGCATCTGGACCTGGTTAGACTGCAGACATGGCTGTGGAGCTTGGCCATGCTCCTCAGGACACACACGGGTTATTTGTATGGGAAAAGTGACACCTGTGCTCTGGAGCCAGGCTGGGAGAGCTGGGGGGTCACCTGGAGAAGAGAAGGATCCAGAGAAAACTCAGAGCCCCTTCCAGAGCCTAAAGGGGCTCCAGGAGAGCTGGAGAGGGACTGGGGACAAGGCATGGAGGGGCAGGACACAGGGAATGGCTTCCCACTGCCAGAGGGCAGGGCTGGATGGGATGTTGGGAAGGGATTGCTGGCTGGGAGGGTGGGCAGGGACTGGCACAGGTTGGGCAGAGAAGCTGTGGCTGCCCCAGCCCTGGAAGTGTCCAAGGCCAGACTGGATTCCCTTGGAGCCACCTGGGCTGGTGGAAGGTGTCCCTGCCCGTGGCAGGGGTGGCACTGGACGGGCATTACGTCTCCTCTCAACCCAAACCAGTGTGGGATTTTATGATTCTGTTTACCCAACAACAACAACAAAAAAGGCAGAAAATAGAGAAGGACACAGCAGAGACAGCAGAGAGCCAGTTCAATAACAAGTCAGCAACTCAGAGATGTGGAAGAGCAACCAAAGTGACAGGACACAAAGCTCTTGGAGGAGAGGTGGTGCCTCCGGTGCCCAGGGCAGGAGTGGCCGTGGCACTGAGTGCTCTGGGCTGGCGACAAGGTGGGCATCGGGCACAGGGTGGGCTCCGTGGGCTGGCAGGGCTTCTCCAGCCTCAGGGATCCTGGGATTCTATAATTTAGTCCCATTCCTGTGGGATTACCAGAAGCCAAAGGATCAGCTGTAGGTACGACCGTGCCCTCTGGTCTCCACACACCACAAAAGCACCCCAATAAGAGGCACCCAAAGCTGTGGTGGCTGCACAGCTGGACCCACGTGGGTGTTGGGCCATCACCCCCTATTTTCCTAAGAAGGGAATGTGTAGAGAAGCCCTAAATGAATAAATAAATAATCAGCCGAGTCGATACCACACAGGACCTGGAGGAGCCTCGTGCCCTCCTTGGCACCAGCCCTGCACCCCCCTCACTCCACCGTGGGCACACCAGGCAAACTGTTCGATGGCAGAGGAGCTTTGTGCCCCTTCAAACCACGCTGAAATGGCCCGGCCCTGCTCCAGCCCAGAGCTGAAGGCCAAAAGATGGGAACGGGAGGCACAAAACAGGGCGAAGGATGGAAGCACAAGAGTTAATTTGGGCTTGGCCGCCTTGGGATTGCTGCAAGACCTACTGAGCAACTCCCGGCCGCTGATGGGCCATAAATGTGCAATAAATCTGCACCCAAGACACAAACTGTATTTCCTGGCCTGGCTGACTAATTTGAGGACTCCATTCCCACCATCTCCTTTGTTCTGCTGCATCAGTTAATAGAGGAGGGACCTGCTCTCAGTCTGCTGCTCTCCTTGGAAGGGGAAGCAGCACTCAAAATGTTTCCTCTTGCTCCCCAAACTGTTTTGAAGTGGTTTCGATCTGACAGAAGAGGCACTGGCTAACTCATGCTCCAGTGCCTGCTACTAACTGCGTCACCCTAAGGACTCCTGATTAGTCTTGCACCATTTGGGGGAGAAAAAAAAGGAGAATTTACACATAAGTTACTAAAAAGTTAATAATTAAATCACCTTACCGAGGCTGAAATGAAAGGTGAGCAGAAAGCAAAGAACTAAACCCCAGAAAATCATGGGAGAAGCAGGGGAGGGGGGGTGGAAAATAAAAATCTTATTTTTGTTCTGTGGTAGGAACAGCAAAAATATGCAGAGTATTAAAGGAGTTTAAAAAATAATTTAATTCCTGATCATTGAAGGTAACAGCAACATTTCCCACCAATCAGAATTTAACTTCAGGAAAAAAGAATTCCATCCCCATGAGCAGGGCCACCTTCCACCATCCCAGGTCACTCAACCCCCCGAATTAGCCTTTTGAAGCCCGCTCTGCTGGGTTTTATGATTGAGAGAACAGAAATGTCACACTGAAAGCCTCCCTGAACACACACCCAGTCTGTTCTGTCACCCCAGAGAGGCCAAGGGCAAAGAAGGGATGCCCAATTCACCCGCAGGTTTGAAATGCACCTGTAAGATTGTCGGTGAGAGTAAACTTTTAAAGCTGCTGAAATATCTAATTTCTGAAAGCAGACCAGCCTGGGCAGCCGGGCAGAACTTTTACAAACTGCCCTCTCAAAGAGTGTCACCACCAAACTGGGGGGCACTTCAGGTGGCGATGCCACCAAGACCTCCCCCAGCCCTCAGCAGCCTCTTTTAAAACCAATTTCTCATTTTATTGATTCTAATTTATTTATTATTTTGGGGGGGGCTGGGTGATTTCCCTGAGTCTTCCAAACACTGCCTCTTTGTGTGTGTGTGTGTGTGCCCGTTCGATGCCCTTGCCAAGCTGCCACCGTGGCTGGGGAAGAGTTGGAAGGGATCGTGCAGTGGGGAAATCCCAGAGGGTTTCTTGGCCACCACCTGGTGCCCTTGGAGGAGCTGGAAGCTCCAAGAAGTTACTGATTGCGGGAACATCCATGTGGCCTCAAGGCTTTGTGGGCAGGCTGGGAGGAAGGGAAGGAAGGTGGAGGGAGCAAGAGGGATGGGAGCGGGGGAAAAGAGGGACTGGAGAGCAGGGAAAGGGCACGGGATCTTTTGGCAGCCTTTAATTCACCTCCCCACAACACGTATTTCCCCTGTCGCTGTGGTCCTGGTGGGAGGTTTTTTCCTGACTTTTTTCCCCTTACCTGGATCAGTTTCCTTGGTGAGTTCCCACCTGCAGAACTGGCACAGTGAGGGAGAAAAAGTGGCAATCCCTGAACCGCACCACCGGGGAAACACAATATTAATGGTGAGACATCATTACCTGCCCCTTAAATGCTGCAAAATCCCGTTTAACCCGTGGCCTCTGATCCACCACGGGAAAGGTTAAAAACAGACTAAGCTTTTCTGCTTTAAAATGAGGGCCAGAAAACGAGAGTCACTAATTGTCAGCGGGTTCTTTGGAGCCCCAAAGCATCCCGAAGAGAAGGGGGCTCATTACACAGCATCTGATAAAGTCCTTGGCACAGTTTAATGGCGAACAATGGGACTCTGTCTGGAGGCCGCTGGAATCAATGTCCTGCAAAGCTCCTGCCTGCCAAGGAGACACCAAGCCCTGCCTTTGCAATTTTCCCAGCGGGAAAAAGCGAGCAGGGTGGCTGATTTGGTGGCCTGCAGCCAAGGGGAATGGTTGCATCTCCGACACCTGGAGGTCCCACACTTTGCGTTTAGAACACCCCGAGCATCGGGACCCTCTATTCCCAGCCCCACAAATCCCATCGCCTTTGAAGCACCCTCTTTAATTGGGGATTATTTGAAACAAGTGGGGAGGGTTTATTTAGAAACAAGGCGAGTATAATGAGGATTCGGGACCAATTGTTTCCTTTTGTGCCATGAAAGAGCCGCAGCCTTGTTTTATGTGAAGGGAAAGGGTGTCTAACGCTGGGCTTGGAGAAAACGCTGCCCAATAAAATAAACAACCTCGCCATTCCTCCACGGCAGAGACAATGAACGAGCACGTGGTTCACATCAGCTCCCGACACTTCAAGGGTGTCGAAAATCCAGGTTAAAGAAGGTGAAGAGTCTTTGGAGGAGAGTTAATCCCCGGGGAAAGGCTGCTTCGATTGAAAATGTTGGGACCACGTCTTGAAGGAGGCGAGCGAAGAAGGGGGGCGGAATCAATGGGCACAAGGAACCCGTGCTCGGTTGGGGATGCAAAATATGCTGAGATTACCAGAAACCTGAAAGCAAACATCAGCAGATCCAAGTAGGGTTGGGCTGGGGTAGTTACGTGGGTTTTTAGTAGCTCCTAAGGCGCCCTGCTTTGGATTTAGGACCAAAATCCCTGGATTTTTTAGCTCCTGCTGAGCTGTCCTTACAGAATTTTTCTGACAGCCAGTGGGTTGAGGGTGCACAAGACTTTGGGGGGGGACACAGCCAGGACAACTGATTCCCACAGACCAAAGGGATATTCCAGAGCATACGGAAACATGCTCAGCATATAAACTGGGGAAGAAGAAGGAAGAGGGGAACGTCCCAAGTGATGGTGTTTGTCTTCCCAAATGCCCAGTGACGGAGCCCTGCTCTCCTGCAGAGCACAGGAAGGGGCAAATAAATCCCTAATTCTACTCTGCTTATGGATTCCTTAAACTAAATGTGCACTTCATGAATCTGAAAATACTATTTTCAGCACAGGGGGGTGACTGATGGACCAGGAAAAGTGCAAGCCACGTGTCCCTTCCCAGGAGCCACCTACTTCAGCGCGGCTTCACCAAGGCCCTGGATGTTCTTCACCCGAAGCATGAACAGAAACCAGAACAAAACAACCAACCCCCTAAGAAAACTGGGGACCTGATTTCATTTGATTTTGATTTCTGTGCCTTTACTTCTGCAGGAAAAGGCCCCAACTCTACTTCAAACACGGTCTGAGGTCTTGCACTCGGTGCAAGTGAATTTGAAAAGAAAGTTTCAGCATGGGAGGTCTCTTCTGATTTCACAGTCTCCGTCCAGACCCTTGCTGAGGTCCAGGAGTCCATTCCTGGTCCCCACCTTGCACTAAAAGGAGTTTCACTACAAACATCTTGGCTGGTTCTTGCTCTATTATAAGAGTCTAAATAAATACCGAAGGGAGAAAAAAGGGAAGGACAGTCATGGAAGAGCCAGGTATTCTAACTTCTTTCCTAAGCAAGCTCAGCATAACATCAAATAAAGCAAAACCTCTCAAGTCCCTTCCACTGGGCAGCCTGCACAGAGCAAAGCGCTTTGCCACCACAGGTGCCACCTGAGGGAGCAGCTCCAGCCCACGGACAGGCCACCAAAGTGTGCCAGAACTGCGCAGACACTTCCAGAAAGCCCTGGAGAAGCTGCTGCTCTGTGGTCACACCTCCCACCCTCCCTGGCGACTCCACACCTTGAGCTGTTCGTGACGGTGCAGGACATAAATTAAACGAAGAGTCCCTTTTCCCCCGTTATCCAGCGATGATTCGGGTAATGAATTTCTCCTCTTTGTATCAGAGACAGCAGCTGGATTTATTTCAGCTACACGGTTGTTCCCTCACGCTTTAATGTTTAATGTTTAAATGAGAAAACATGATTTATACCTCCAGCGCTGTCTCTTCTATCAGCTCTTCTCTCTCACTGCTGCACCATCATTTGCAAACACCGGCTCCTGCTGCTTAAAAAGAAGTCATAAAAATCAAGTTTCAGTATATATTTTATTCCTAGACCTGCTGACATCTCATGTCACAGTTCTCAGCCTTTTAAAGTTCTGTTTCCATGTCAGGAGCTTAACGAGCAGAAACCCAAACAGGAACTCCAAAGCAGATCAGTGTCATTCAACAGAACCTCTCCTTTTGCCTTGTTCTTTTGTAAAACATGTGCATTCCTGAGAAGGCACTGCTGACAGATTGGATGTCAAAACCTTTTAAAACACCTTCTAACCTTTTCATTTGCTCTTTTTCTTTTCCCCCTTAAAAATAAGCTTTGCTGCTTCCAGCCTGTGCAACGTGCCAAGCCAGACCTCAATAAAAGGCACACTGGCCTTCACCTGGAGCTCATTTAGCAGCTGTTTGTTCCTTCCATGGCTCTAACCGCATCTGATCGTTCCAAACACCTTTCTTTGTTGCGTGAAGATGAACACGAAGGTGTTTTATCGTGGTGATTCCTTGAAGATGGGTAATACCCCTGTCCTGGGCTCAGCTTCGCTCCGCACGCGTTCCCACCCCACGGACGAGCCTCCGAGCGCGGCGGCGAAGGGAACCCAACCCCAACGCCCATCTGCTGCTTCTCCACACCACCCATTTCCCAAGGCCCAGTGGGAAGCGCGAGCTGAAGGGTTTGAGTTGTTACAAGCCTGAGCAATTAAGTCTCATCCAAAAACACATTAAATGCCCGGACTGAGAGTTTCTGAGGTGAGGAAAGATTAATAACCCTGGTATTTAAACTGCTGATCTAGCTAGAGGCACAAGGAATTTTCGTGTCAGCTCTCCCAGGGGGTATTGCACTGCACAACACATATTCACAGCCTCAGGCTTTCCTATTAATAGGGAAAATAAAAATTCCAGCTTTCTAAGCCACTGGTCAGCGCAATGACGGGTCAGTCCTCCGGCAGGGAAAGGCGCTTGGGTGATTCATTGATGCCCAGGGTGGAAATGCAGCCGAGCACAACCTGCCAAGCCTTCAAACTTAAGTCCCGTTTCACCAGCACAGAGACAGGAAAATACCGAACCAAAACTCCAGTGGAACCATTCCTGATATGAGCCAGGGAGTCCGTGGTGTTCCCAGACACAAATCCACCAGCAGAAATTATTTGGGCATTGGAGACTTGGGCTGATTCGGATGAGATGGATTTTTTTTTTACAGAGATTAAACAGCAATTTTTTCAAGCACCTAATTTTATACCCACGAAAGGAATTTATGTTTTAAAAAACAAAAAAAAAAAAAAAAAAAAAAAAAAAAAAAACCAAAAAATCCCAGTAATGCCAAAGTGCAAACTTCACATTCCCCCCCTCTGCTGCTACCAGGATTCCCCAGGCTCCTCAAAGTTTTCCATGCTGTAATCCCACAAATTCAGCTTTCGGGCACACCCAGCCTGGCAGGCCTGAGCAGCTTCCCACCCTCCTTCCAGCTGAGCCTCACGCTTGTATTCACAAGCCCTTCTCGAGGGCTTCCTCCCAGGGGTGGGATCCAGGTGGCACCCGGAGCAGATGCCATCACTCCTGGGCAGGGAACAGCCGGTGGCTCTGCCACTCCTGGGACCTCTGTCCAACAGGAGCCAAGGGACAGATGTGGGACATGTGGGGTCATCCCTGCTCAGGTTCGGGCCATGGGGTCTCCAGGTGTTCTGTCAACCCACCGTGGGGTCCTTTGATGTCTCTGGTGGGAAGGGATACTGGGAACATCAAAGGGCCATTCTGCACCCAGGGAAATACACACACAGGGGGGGAAAACACACAGAGGGGGGAAACACACACAGAGGGGGGAAACACACACAGAGGGGGGAAACACACACACAGAGGGGGGAAACACACACACAGAGGGGGGAAACACACACACACACAGAGCACAGAATCACCTGGGAGGAGGAAAACCTGCATTCCAGTCTTTGCTTCCCTTATCAGCTCTGTTATCCCCTGACTGGGCCATATAAAACATCTGCATTCTCAGTGTAGCTGAACACCTCTGCTAAAGCAGGATAAAGCCACGTATTTCCCAGAGTCATGGTTTAAAATCCTGTGTTTCCCCATCCTCCCTTTCCAAGAGAGTCACAGTTTAAACCCCTGTATTCCCTATCCTCCTTTTCCAAGAGAGTCACAGTTTAAACCCCTGTATTCCCTATCCTCCTTTTCCAAGAGAGTCACAGCTTAAACCCCTGTATCTCCCCATCCTCCCTGTCCTGCACGTCCCCAGGCAGCTTCCCACAGGTAGAGCAGAGGTCCCTGAGATGCAGCTGGGAATTCCCTGTTATTAGTAAAGCATCCAAAACACTGATCTTACGGTTCCATGTGGCATTCCCTGGCATTCCAGTGCTGTTCCGAGGGCTATTTTCTGAACACACCCCGAGTTTTCAGGGATTTAGCCCCATGGCAGAGCTGGATAACCACTGGCTATCAGAGCAGGCTGCCAAAGACAGGCAGGGAAAGGCATTTCACCAACTCGGGCACCTCTGAGTCCTGGAGATCGCGATTAACAATTAACCCTCTCCCAAGCAGACTCGGGTGGGGATTAACCACTGCATCCTTTACATAAAGGAGACAATTCCGTTCCAGAAACGCGAACAAGCCCAGTAGAAAACTCTCCCAGAAGAAAACCACCCATTTATAGGAGCGCAGTTATTAGAAGAGCTCCGAAGGGATTTCCCCTTATCTCCCTCTTCAAAGCACATGTGCTTTAAGTCACGGCACAAACCAGTGTTTGACGTGCATGTGCATTGCAAGCACCTCCCCGCCGGAGTAAAATGAGTAAACCTGAAACTTTCAAAGCGACTTTATTGCTCCTTTTATAGATTTCCCCGGCCCTTTGATGAGCTGCCATTGCAGAAGGCAATCTCAGCTCCGGACTCGGTGTTGCCGCTGCTCCTGTGATCCCCAGCCGTTTCCAGGTTGTCCGTGGGAACTGCGTGTGCTGGGAATCGGGCAGGCATCTCCCACTGGGATTCCTGACAGCGGGCTGCCAAATCCCACGCGGCATCCCAGGCACTCTCTGCGGCGCCACGTCCGTCGTGGAGACACACAAAACGGGATGGGAATAAGAGACAGAGGAGCCAGCAAGGAAATGGTGTTCTTGAAAATCCAGGTTCACCGACAGCCACTTTTTAAGAACTCTGGGATAAAGACTGGGATGGCTGAAAGAGTCCAACCATCCCCCAGCACTGCCAAGGCCACCAGTGACCCTTGTCCCCAAGTGCCACACACACGTGGCTTTGAAATCCCTCCAGGGATGGAAACTCCTTTCCACCACTGCCCTGGGAAACCTGTGCCAGGGTTTTCCAGGAAGGAATTTTCCCAATTTCCAATCTACACCTGCCCTGTCCCACCTGAGCCTGTTCCCTCTGCTCCTGTCCCTGTTCCCTGGGAGCAGAACCCGACCCCCCCGGCTCCCCCCTCCTGGCAGGGACTTGCAGAGCCACAAGGTGCCCCCTGAGCCTCCTTTTCTCCAGGCTGAGCCCCCCCAGCTCCCTCAGCCGCTCCTCACAAGATTTCTGCTTGTTTTATTGTTTTAGCTCGTATTAATAGAGAAATAAATGAAGCGGAAGCTTCTTGGCTGAGGTGCCACAAGAGCTGAACGTCCTCCTTTCAGCAAAGCAGTAGCTGCGAACAAGTAAATTCCCTGCAGGTGGAAACCTCTGTTTTCCAGAGGGTCAGAATCCAGTGGTCACCTTTAAAAATAAAGACAATCCCACTATTGTAGCCATCCCATGGGAGGGAGCATTCTTCATCCAGGGATTATGGAACAGCTCCCAGTCCAGCTGTTTCCCCTCTGTCTAGAAACCAAGTGCTGAGGCTGCCCAAAGAAAAGCAAATCTTGTGCACAGCCTGAATCGAATCATCTGGCAAAGTACAGGAAGGAAGGATCAAAAAAGCTACAACCAAGGAGAGGGATGGAAATGAAAGACACTTGCCACAATCCACCCAAGTCCTGCTCCTGCCATTGTAAGGGGAATAATCAAATGCCCCAGGTGCTCATACCCAAATCCTTGATTTAAATGCCCAGTCTTGAGTGGAAATACAGAAGACCTTTACTCCTCAAAAGGTTCCCTAGAAACTCAGCTGCAAGGTTTATTGCTGTCCAGGTTTGTTCTGCAGAGGTGGAAGATAACCTACCCATCCTGCCTGGCTAATTTAACTGCCAGTAATTAATTTCCTAACAGGTTTAAGACTACATTTCTATATAAACGTTGTAGCGTCTTAATATGTAGACACACACATACACGCTGTGACTTCTCTGGTAAAAGAAGCAGCACTAAAACGTGATGACCCTCTGGCAAACCCCTGTATCACTTTTCCCCCACAAACTTCGGGGGGAACTGAAGCAGATTTACACCGACAGCCCAGATTAGGGGAGCGCTTCCAACAAACGCTCCCGGCTTTTCCACGACAACGCCAGGAACAGGAACAGCAGCTCACGAGATGGACTGGGGCTGCTTTTAGCTCTGTTGACTTAAAAGTGTATGACCTGCCAAGTTTCAGGTTTCGTGCCTCGCATGTGCCCAGACATGTGATGATTTAGCACATCATCGGAGCAGCCCGTCGGTGGAAGCGCTGCAGGAAAACAGGGCAGTGCGGTGTTAGAGAGCCCATCATCACCTTTCCACCTCCACTGGCTTATTTTGAGAAGCAGCCACTTAATGACCTGATAACATTCCTCACAGCGCAGCAGGTTCCTCTGGAAGCCAATTAAAAACAAAATAAAATAAATAAAGCACAAAGAAGATTAATTTCAATGTGAATTGTCTCATCAGCCCCTCACCTGTGAGCTGTTCCCAGGGAGACAGTCCACGATCTTATCTAGTGGTGGTTAACCACAGGCAAGGCTGTAAACATGGGTTGAACTGGTTAAGAGAACATCCTGACAACTCAGTTCCCTCGATTCTGGCAGCTGAGCGCCCAAGCAAAGATGCCTTTGCAATGCCGCATTCTTCTTAAAGGAGTTCACCGTGCAATCCTTTCGCTGTGGTGGGCAAAGTACTGCCAACTCACAAAGCGTGTGTTTAATAAACACACACTGGCAATTAGCTGAGAGTAATAAATGGTTCATACCCACACAGAATAAACGAAGCCTTCCGTGGGCAGAGTGATGCAAATTGGACTTTCTCATCATCACTGAAGCAAGGCCACACTTTTGGCAGTACCGAAAGAATGTGGCTCTAACCCCCCACCCCACCCCCTGGAAAAAACAAGGGTTAATTTATCTATGCTTTAAAAGGACGAAAGTCTTCCTGCACATTTTGATAACTAAAGAAACTGTTGCCCAAGCCATGAGGAACCAAAAAGGACCACGTAACATGGTCACAACTCTCTAACATGGACAGGAGGAGGAAATCTGGGATAACGCGGAGGAAATACGAGACATAAGCAGAGATTCTGTTCCTGAAGAGCATTCCACTCCATCCCGTTTCATGTCAGACACCCTGCAATGCCAAATCCTTACAGGATGATGCAGTTGTGAGCCCACACACCACAATTCCAGAGATCCAGGCAGTCCAGCACTCTCAGGCACTGGCATTAGCTGGAAGTCCTACTGCCCGATACCTTCACAAAGTTGGTTAATCATGATGTCAAGGGAGGAAAGACAGAGCCTGGAGAGAGACGCCCTGAATCAGAGAACCTCAGAGCCACAGAAGGGCTTGGGTTGGAAGGGACCTTAAAGCTCATCTTAAAGCCATGGCAGGGACACCTTCCACTAGCCCAGGTGGCTCCAACCCGGCCTCGGACACTTCCAGGGATGTCACTGAGAAGGTCTGGATGCCCAGTGCACCGCCCTCAGTTCCCGCTGGGGCTGGTGAATACCCCAAA
Source organism: Sclerurus mexicanus (assembly GCA_013396755.1). Classification (NCBI taxonomy): domain Eukaryota; kingdom Metazoa; phylum Chordata; class Aves; order Passeriformes; family Furnariidae; genus Sclerurus; species Sclerurus mexicanus. The sequence continues at coordinate 411,423 of VWZF01005023.1, forward strand.
TTCCAGCTTGATTCAGCACAGAATTCACAGTGCCTGAGGCAGGCAACGATGGCCCTTCACCTCTGCCTCCTAAAGATAAAAAAGGCAGAGATTTTAGCGAAATTTAAACAAAACCTGCCTCCTGTGAGTGTTGCAGAGCAGCTGAGTTACAGAGTGCAGCCCAAAGGGTGCTCACAGGGCTCTGCACCCCAAATCTCTCATTTCCCGGGACCAGTGAAGGAGAAATCCTACCTCACCTGGCACATCCTTCTCCTCGTCTAATCTGCTGTAATTATTAACTTCATTTATTGCTTCACCCAAGAGGGGATATTTTCAAGTCTGTGCAGATCGGCTGTAAATCTGCAGCTCCTCACTAACGTTGCAAGCACCTGCCTGGAGGGTTTCTGTGCCGCACATCCTTCGTGTCACCGTGAAAGCTTTCGCTGTAGCCCCAGAAACCTGGTGGCCTCTCCAGAGGGGAGAGTCATTCCAGGGAAGGGAAGGAAAGGTGGGAATTTTCTTTCTGAGTGGGCTTGTTCAGAAGGAATGAAGCCAAATAGTTAATTCTGAAATGTTATTAAATAGGCAAACGGATGCGGATATAAGGTGAAATAAAGAGGTTAGCAAGTCCTCCTGAACATAATGGCAATACCCTTTTAAAGCTTATTTATACACATATATATATAAAATAAAAATAAAGAACACGTTCTTATCCTGTTCATTTTTTGACCTAATGAATGAGTGAGAATTCTCCACTATTCTACCATTTAACAATAAATCCTGTGAACTCCCAGTACAGCCCCCAATCAATAACACTTTGCTTGGTTTCATTTGTATTTTGGTAATGACACGTGTATTAAAGCAATTTATTCTGGTAAGCCCCAACAACTTGACCTGAAACATAATTCTTAAGGCGCAGAGTATCCATTTGATTGGAGAAGGCACCTGACTGGAGAAAATCCCTTCTGGAAAAGTGCAAACAAGTTTATTGCCTGTCAGAAAAGCCAAGGGAAGCCAGTTTTCACTCCGGTGCCAGGCTGCCGTGGGAGACGGTGGGATGGAGCAGGGGAGGACAGGAAACCAAAAAACCCACAGCAACAGCTCCTTCCTGAAACTGCAAGAATGCGTCCCTCCTGCGCTGTGAATTTTGAATTTTATCAGACGAGACTGCTACCGGGAACTGCCATAATGACCTTCCAAAATGAAACAATTAAGATTCTCAGCCTCAGCTGAGATGGGTTTTGAAGGGAGAGAATGGCCAGCCCTTACAACCACGTGGTGTTTTACTCAGTGACACCCCAGAGGAAGAGCTGCTGTGCCAGGAGCTCTTGCTTGTAGCTGGACAAGCCGCTTTCTTGACCTCTGTGCTCTTGGGATGCTTAAAAATACCTCAAAAGAACCTCTATATACTTATACAAACACCATCTACTTTGGCCACATCCATGTAAGGCGGCTGAGATGCCCTGAGCCCTCCCAAAGAGGGAAGAACCACTGTAATCTTAATTTATTTCATATGTTTGACTTGGATTTAAAGGACCCGTCCCTGCCTAGCTTCCAACTTCAGAGCAGCCACGTTCCCTGGGCAGCTGAAATGCCAAAAAGGGGATTATCCCACAGAATCCTGCAGCTGGGAATTACAGAAACAACTGCAGTGATGAGCATGGGGGAGACCCTACGTTAGCGGAGCCAGGAACAACAGCTGGAGAGAGTGGATTTCCAAGGAAAAGTGATGATCCCAGCCCCAAAACAGCGCCGGGACCTGAACACCCACCTGACGCTCTGCAGAGGAGAGCCAAGGAAAACACGGCCATAAGAAACCACAGACGGGTCATTTGGGGTGTTCAGCCTGGAGAAAGGACAGAGGGAGGCTCATCATGGTCTCCAACCTCCTCAGGGGCACTGGAGGGGCAGCACCTGCTCCGTGTGACCAGGGAAGGGCTGGAGCTGTGTCAGGGCAGGCTCAGGTGGGATCTCAGGGAAAGGTCCTTCCCCCAGAGGGTGGTGGGCACTGCCCAGGCTCCCCAGGGCAGTGGGCACGGCCCTGAGGCTGCCAGAGCTCCAGGAGGGTTTGGATGATGCTCTGGGGCACAGGGGGTGACTCTTGGGGCTGGTCCCGTGTGGAGCTGAGGGTTGGACTGATGATCCTTGTGGATCCCTTCCCTCTCAGCATATCCTGTGGATTTTCTCAGCTACCAGGTGGAAGAAGGAACACCAACACCTCAAGCTCGCATCTAATGGATACTCCTTCACCAAAACTCTTCCCACCCAGCCTGCAATGCCCTTCCAGCCCGAGGCAGGAGCAGCAGCACGCGTGAGAAGGTTGTAGGTCCCCGTGAGGACACGCCGTGCTCCCCCCATGCGCTGCCTCCTTCGTCTCCAACCCCTGGGCTCCATTTGGCCGTTTGAAATGGAGCTCTGAATTAGCACAATTTGCCACGACAGGTTCATTCACATCAAGACAAAGGCAGGGCAGCACTTTTCCCCAAAAGCAGGATTAGATGACGCTAAGTGCTCCCATCAGCACACCCCAGGGCACGATCCCAAGGGGTCGGAGAGATAATCTTACACCTCTTGCTGGTTTTGACATGGCCCAGCTGGGAAGGTGTGGGAGGGAGGAGATAAGTCTGCCCCGAAGGATGGGTTATTCATCCTGCCAGAGGCAGCTCCAGGGATCCCAGAGGATGAGCCAGCCTAGGATGGCATCCTGCTCTTGCCAACACCCCACAGATCACGGCTTCGATATTCAGGAGAGAGTCCATGGAATTCTGGAAGGAATTGTTACCCCACTGAGGGTCTCCAGAGCACTAAAGATGGTGGTTTAGTTTGTTTGTTAAATTTTAAGTAACAGACAAAAATTACAATATCTTGCAACAGTAGACATGGAACCCAAGTGTGCTCCTACAGCTGGTGTTGGGTCTCAATCCATGGATGCCAAGACAGCCCGAAGGATTCCAGGCTCAGCTCGTCTAGCCCTTGGAAATACCAGTGTAATTAGTAATTACTAGGGAAGGAACACACAATTCTTTACTGGGAAACTACAAGGCCATTCTGACTGACACAGGACAGAAACCTCTTCTCACAGACACACCAATTTATGGGCAAAACTAATGAAAATGAGTGTGAAAACAAACTCTGTTTCATAATTCTGAATAACCTATTTATACACCTGATTTTTCACCTACTTACTGCAGGTATCTCTCCCCACTTTGCTTATCAGCATGTATTCCTACTAGAAAAACCAAAGGATAATGGAGGATAAATGGAGACCAGAGTGGACCTTCCCCTGGACTGAGAGCTGGTGAGTGCAAACCGAAGATCTGAGAGTCCACAATTCTCCAGAACGAGACAAGAAAATATATTGAAAGAGGAGAAATGACTTGTCTAGAACCATTCAGCCAGTCAGAATATCAATCTTTTCTTCCCTGGGAGGGTGGGCAGGCCCTGGCACAGGTTGGGCAGAGAGTCTGTGGTTGCCCCTGGATCCCTGGAAGTGTCCAAGGCCAGGTTGGATTCCTTTGGAGCCACCTGGGACAGTGGAAGGTGTCCCTGCCCACAGCAGGGGTGGAACTGGATGGGCTTTAAGTTCCACTCCAACCCCAACTATTCTAGGATGAGTCTTTGGGGTTTTTTTTAGCACAAGACTCAGGTTCCAACCCTTTACTGTCCCGTTTCCAGATCTATAAAGTGATATCAACTTTGGGATTTCTAAGTCTGTTTCAAGCATAACACATAACATTTCTGTTTCACATAACAATTTATACGTGTTTCAATATCAAAGCAAAACCCAGACAAAAACCTGATAAACATCACTTTACCCTCACTTGGTTCCAAGCCAGAGCCTGGAGTTCAGAGCAGGGGCATCAAAAAGCCCCAGGCTCCAGGCAAGGCATCCCAATCTGTGGGACTGTTGCTGGTGTGGGCAGATTGGTGCTATTTCCTTGGGAAAAGGGATCACATGGACAGCGAGAAAACAAATGCCAACAGTTACCCTGAGCCTTCACTGGAAATCACAGAATCAAGGAATGCTTTGGCTTGGATGGGACCTTAAAAACCATCTTGTTCCACTGGCAGGGACACCTTCCCCTGTCCCAGGTTCCTCCAAGCCCCATCCAAGCTGGCCTTCAGCACTGGGAATACCCAGGCTGGTGATCCCTCTGCTGAAAGCACGTGCAAAGCCCAGCTGAAACCTCTGGTGGAGATTAGAAGATTCTCAGAGCAATTAATGGCACGGCAACTGCCGACATCACACGCAGCATTTAATCCCACTCAGTCCTTAAGGAAAGCTGCAGCCTGGAATTCACTCTGAAGTTTATTGGCGTGGCCTCAGCGGAGGTGCCTTTTCACCACTTCTGAACTCCTAGACAGGCACCTCATCCAGGAGGCCTTTGAGTCACACACCTGAATAACTGAAGCATTCCTTTCCTTTGAATCCACAAGATCCAGCCGATGGATATGAGCAAAAGGATTATAATATTTAGAAACTTCTACTCCAAAAAAATGGGGAATTTTCACAGTTTTGAGAATTCATGCAGCCAAATTTTTTCTATTTTTTGGGTTGGGAGAGACCTCAAAGCTCATCTCGGAGATACAGCTCTGGCAAACCCAGGCTGAGTGAGGTTATCCACACTGGGAGGGATGTCACCGAGAGGGTGGCACTGCCTGGGAGCTGGCACTGCCATTACCACTCTGGGAAATGTTAACTGACTTAAAGCAAGGCAAGGTGGGGAGAGATAAAACACTGGGAACCGAGCTAATTGTGGACTGACTAGGAGAGCAAAACTATCACCCTGCAAAGATTGATGAATCACCAAGCTGTGTAACAACCTGGACAACTCCCTTCTCCCTGCTATAAAACATCCATCTGCAATTACCTCTGGAATTCACCTGCACTGCAGGTACCTGGCCTGGCCAGGGACCCAGGGGAGACACACAGCGAGCACAGACTCTCAGCTCTGAGCTGTCTTTCTCAAACACAATCCTCTCTCACCATAAACCTTTGGATTTTTGTTGTCTTTTTCTTAAAGAGCCATCGGAGCACAGGCAGAACGGGGTGTTGCAATGGGAAGGTTCACAGTTAAGGGGGAAACTCTGAAGCTTTAAACTTGGAGGTTCCAAACGGAGAAGCGGAGATCTCAGCATTTAAGATTTTATAATTTTAAACAAAAACATGTTTATGGAGAGAGGGAAACTTGAGTCATTCTGTGAGCAGCTGGGATTCCCAGGCCTGTGTTTAGAAAGGAGGCTGCAGCACATGGCCCTGCAGTGGCTCTCATCTTTCCATGTGCAGATCCGGGCTCTCCCTGCGTTTCCCCTCCAACAGATGGGAATCACACAACCCCACTTTCCTGGGACTGCCCTTAGGAATCAACCAGCTGAGTCTTGCAAACCACTTCTCTCTGTGTGAGCCACGTACACTCCTCAAGCCCGGGACTGTGTTCATTGCCTGCGTTAGCAGAGCACCCGTGGGCCCTGCGCAGCAGCCGTGACACCACCCAGCACTGCTGCCTGCTGCTCCAGGGCATTTACAGCCTGGTCCAGGGCGAGGATACGCTTTGGGATCTAGGGAATAGCTACAAGAAGCCAGGGTTTGTTCTCAGGAGAAACACCACGCAAAGGGCAGCAACAGCCTGCCAGTGTCAGCCCAGCACCTGCTCAGGTACTTTCACAGGATGGTTTGGATTAGAAGGGACCTTAAAGCTCATCTCCTTCCACCCCCTGCCATAGCAGAGACACCTTCCACCAGCCATGGGTGCTCCAACCTGGCCTTGGACACTCCCAGGGATCCAGAGGCAGCCACAGCTTCTCTGAGAAATCTATTCCAGTCCCTGCCCACCCTCCCAGCCAGCAATCCCTTCCCAGTATCCCACCCATCCCTGCCCTCTGGCAGTGGGAAGCCATTCCCTGTGTCCTGTCCCTCCATGCCTTGTCCTAAATCCCTCTCCAGCCTTCATGGTGGGCATCTTGTATTTTCTGCTCACTGGCCTTTGCCTCCCCAGGCGCATTTTTACCGTGTTCTGTCATTTCCTCCCGTGAGACCCAACAAACTCCCCGTGGCACCCGGAGCCCAGGCCCTTTTACAGCCCTATAACCATCAGGAGGTGTGGAATAACTGCACTTTTACAGCACGCTGTAAAACCCGGGCTATGATTTGGGTCCCAAGCACTTGACGCTGCACATTCCCACATTCCCAGCGATTCCCACAGTCTGACTCCTTCCCACCAGCTGCTGGGGACAGCCTGATTTCATTGCCATCTCCCCTTCCCCACAGCTGGAGGGTCTGGGGACACTCCATTTTAGGTGTCACCTGTCCGCTCCTTGCGGGGCTGGGGACACCTTGATTTCAGTGCCACCTCCTGCTCCCCACAGGGCTGGGGACACTGATTTAGGTGCCACCTCCTGCTCCCCAAAACCAGTGGGGCTGGGGACACCCTGATTCCCCTGCCACCTCCTGCTCCCCAAAACCAATGGGGCTGGGGACACTCTGATTTCGGTGTCACTTCCCACTCCACAAAGCCAGAAGGGGTTTGGGACACCCCGATTTCAGTGCCACGACCCCGCCGGGGTTGGGGACACTCCGATTTCAGTGCCACGACCCCCGCCGGGGTTGTGGCCCCGGCTCAGCATCCCCCGGGGCGCAGAACCGGCCCCGCAGCCCCGATCCCGCCCCGACCCCGCTCCCTTCCCCGCACTCACCCTCCGTGCAGGGGCGGCGAGCACCGGGACACCGGGACTCCGGAGCGCAGGGATACTGGGATACCGGGACACCGGAGCTCCGGGATACCGGGATACCGGGACACCGGGATACCACGACACCGGAGCTCCGGGATACTGGGATACCGGACCACCGGGACACCGGGATACTGGGATACCAGGACACCGAATCTCCTGGATACTGGGATCCCGGGCTCCCGGGACACCAGGACACCGGCGCTCCGGGATACTGGGATCCCGGGACACCAGGACACCGGCGCTCCGGGATACTGGGATGCCGCGATCGCAGGTCCGAGCGCCCCTGTGTGTGCGGGCGGTGCCGGAGGAGGGGCCGGGGCGGGGAGCTCGGCTCGGACACCCCGTGCCCGCCCCGGGGGCGGTGGCACCTGCGGGCAGGGCAGGGACCCCCACCCGAGCATCCCCCGAGCCCTGCAGCGACCCCCGGCACCGGGACCGGGGTCCCTGCGGTGTCGGAGCACAGCGAGGCTGCGCTGGGACGCGGCACCACCGGGTATCTTAAGCCCGAACTACCGGCTAAACCAATTTCAGGATAAATGCGGGCTCTGTTGGGTTCAGCTGTGCCAGGAGATCAATTTAAAGTATTTAAATTTGGGCTAAGAAGTGTTTAAATCCATAGGGACAGGCTTGCAGCGTTTTTCTAGGGATGCAAAGCCCGTTCCTTTGTTTTTCTCACCGTGCTCTTGCCTAAGCTGGATCTTGGAAATGGATACGGTAATTTGTGGTGTTTTCGTGGAGTCAATGAACTGCTGCAATCCCGCATTCCGAAAGTGAAATTGTAGGGATCTGCTTGCAAACAGCCTGCCCTATAATTGAGTTCATCCTCCAGGCACAAGCTTTATCTCAGAGATCTGGAAGGGTTTTAACTCCCTGCAAAAGCCCTGGCACCGTACGGGCGGTTTTGCCTTCCTCTGCAGGACTGCTGGGGAATGGTTGGTCTTCCCATCTGCTTTCCTTAATATAAACCGTCTGCATGGAAAAGCCTCTTCTTGCCCCATCCTGCACCAGGAGCTTCTCAGAGGGTAAGGAAGTGCCTTTTACACACTGAAAGCAGCACAATCCGATGTTTATTCCAATTTAGGAATAATCGACTCCAAATTTTACCAGACTAATTTCTGACTCTGCTGGGCATGGTGCAAAACCCATTTAGAAATCTGCTCATCAACAAAAAAGAGAGAGCAATCCATTTATCCGGAAACCACGGAGTGTCTGGAATTTGCATGGCTGAGGAGAAAAGTAATGATTTAATTGAGAAATGCTCAGAGTAATAATGAGTGAAAATAAGCTGTTTAGAAAGCTCCTGAGTATGACTTCAGGGAGGTGGCAGGGATGCAGGAACTTCACTACACTGCACCTGAACTCAGTGTAATATTCCTATGAAAATGGAAATGCGTGCAGAGGTTACATGGAAGAGCCTCCCTGTCATCCTCCAGGCTACTAAAAAACTGGAGGAACAAAGAATATGTCCACGGAGAGGCAGCAGAGAAGATGCAATTATTTACAAACAAAAATAAAAATTAATGCTGTGTTCATTTCCCAGTCATCCAAACCTTCTAATTAACGCCCCGTCCCTGGGAGTGTCCAAGGCCAGGTTGGACGGGGCTTGGGGCAACCTGGGCTGGTGGAAGGTGTCCCTGCCCATGGCAGGGGGTGGTACTGGATGGGCTTTGAGGTCTTTTCCAACCCAAACCAGTCTGGGATTCTGTGACTTACTTTGTGCAGGTTTAGAAACAAAGCCAAAATGCAGAGTGTGGGCTGGGACGGGACTCCAGCACACTCTGGAGTGCAGTTCCATGGACTGGATCACTCATGGAATATCCTGAGCTGGAAGGGACCCCCAAGGAACATCAGTCCAGCCCCTGGCCCTGCACAGACCCCCCAACAATCCCCCTGTGCCCCAGAGCATCATCCAAACCCTCCTGGAGCTCTGGCAGCCTTGGGGCCGTGCCCACTGCCCTGGGGAGCCTGGTCAGTGCCCACCACCCTCTGGGGGAAGGACCTTTGCCTGAGATCCCACCTGACCCTGCCCTGGCACAGCTCCAGCCCTTCCCTGGGTGCTGTCCCTGGTCCCCCAGAGCAGTCACTGCTGGAGGTGCCGTGTCACACCATGCCCACACTGCAGGGTTTAGCTCAGTTTTCCTTTCCACTGTAAGGGATTCTGAGTGAGACATCTCATGCAGTCTGCCAGTGTATCCATCCATCCATCCATCCATCCATCCATCCATCCATCCATCCATCCATCCATCCATCCATCCATCCATCCCCCCCAGAACTTTAGGACAAAGATAAAACACTTCTCTCCATGGGATGGGGGAAGGAGGGGGCAGGTTTGCTATCAAGACTTTAATACATTTCAGCATCATTTGATGCAACAGCAAAAAACTTTCCCCTTGTTACCAGCAAAACGTGTCCACAATTTATTTGGGGTTTTTTTTCTTTTTTTTTTTGGTCTGTTTTAATCCTAAATTGAACACTACTGTAAAGATACATAGAGCCCAGAGAATACACATCTGCAGTACACATTACACAACTTTACAAACTAGACAGGTATAAATCTACAGAACGCCTCAGCCCCCGTGGCTCTCCCCCGAGCAGAAGGGTGTCCGCGGGCAGGGCTGCGGGCACGGCAGGGACGGGCACATTCCCTCCTGCCCGGGGGGTGCTGCCGGTGCACACCCCGCACTTCGTACAGGCACAGTGAGGACACGAGTCAAAGCAAGGGGAGATTAAGATTATCCTGCTCTCAGTTCATTTTCCTGGTTCCTCCCTCTTCCCGTTGGGGCGGGCTGTGTCTGCCACGAGGGGTTTTCTCCTCCAGCAGCGAAAATCTGGGGAGGCCTTTTCCTTTTGGACCTTTAAACACCCATCCCTCCAAAGTAAGCAAATCAAAATTCTTTATGTTGTTTATTTTCGAGCCGTAGGGCAGATTGGATATTGGGAAGGGATTCCTGGCTGGGAGGGTGGGGACAGGTTGGGCAGAGAGTCTGTGGCTGCCCCTGGATCCCTGGGAGTGTCCAATGCCAGGTTGGATTCCCTTGGAGCCACCTGGGCTGGTGGAAGGTGTCCCTGCCCATGGCAGGGGATGGGATGGGATGAGCTCTAATGTCCCTTCCAACCCAATCCACTCCAGGATCCTATGATTTATAAAAAGACTTCAGGCAAATGTGCACCTTAGTCCATCAGGCTTTATAAAATGGAACTGAAAAGCTACTCGAGGTTCTGTCGGCAGGAATTACCGTAGGAGAAGTTTTTGTGGCTTACTTTTAGGTTTTCAGCATGTTCAGGATAATCCAACTCTCACCCTTGTTGAATTAAATACAAACTTAAAAAAATGCATCAGCCAAGATCTTCCCAGGCTTGAAACTTCCCTTGCTTTCCAGAAAACAAGGCGATGAAACGTGAACTCAAGGACAAACACAAGATATTTGAACATATCATTAAGAGAAGCTCGAGTGAGCCAGAAATACTGTTTAATTACTAGCAAAAAAAGAACAATATGCACTTTAGTTCCATCTGAAACACATTTCCCATCGGTGAAGGGTATTTCCACCCCAATTTGTCCCATGCATGACATTTTAGATGTGAAATTTCATTTTGCGCTGTACAAACCACAACTTGAAAATGAGCCTCCAATAAATAGACCACAACACTGAAAGGGCAAAGAAAGAGAGGGTCAGGTGGCAGAAACAGCAGGAGACAGGTCTGGATCTCTGCAGAGCAGAGGGGTGGTTTTCCTTTCCAGATATAAAATGTGCAAGCCTTAAAAATGGTACAAAAGTCGAATATACAACACGCGGTACAAACGGAAGGCGCCTCATTGAAATAGGCTTCGAAAACAAGAACCGATAGGTAAGCGGAGCATCTTCCACTGAGAATTCAGCCTCGTCCAATTGTTAAACACGTGGAGAATTTTAGCCTAGGGCATCCTTTCTTTTGGCAGTTCAGTGGGAGAAAACCCTCGGAGAGCCCTGATGGAAAAGTTAACCCGGAGACCCTCGGTTTGGTCATGGCTAGTGGGACTGACTGGCTGATCAGCACTAGCACCGTCAAGAGGTGTCCAAGTCAACTTGTCCCTCAAGCTGCAGAAAGCTCTCAGAACTGCCCTCCAGGACTCCTGGGGATGCTCTGAGGAATTCACACCTTCTCTTGGATTCTTTTTGAAGCTAATATTGGAGCTACAACACAATTCCGTACCGAACCCTGGAGTCCGAAAGACAGAACAGAAAGATTTCCTATGACACAAATAAGCTTGGGATCTGTCCCAAAACAGAACCGAAACAGGAGGATTAGTAGTTCATAGTAGAGACTTCAGCTCCCAGCAGCTGGTGAGATAGCACAGAGTAGTTCTGAATTAGTGATTTTATTCAGGATTGCATATGGCAAGTTCACAGTTCATTCTTCTGGCAGTGCACATGCACGTAAAGAAAGAAAATAGAAAACTTTGGAAAATACAAAATAAATTAAATACATGCAAATCCGCGGCTTCGTTAAATACGTTTAGCAAAATGCTCCCCAAAATAGTGCAACGTTAAAAAAAACCCCAAAAACAAAACCAAAACAACAACAAAAAACCCCAAAACAGTTAAATTAAGCCCCAACTTACTTTGCAACACCTGAATTTCGGTAGAAAAAAAAATATCTAAGGTCAATTCACAATCTTCAAAACCGAATAGTTCCACTCCTACTAACAAACACGGTCAGAAACTAAAAACCAAAACCAACCAGCCAAGGAGTCTCGAATGAAATGAGAGCAAAGGTCTGCAAAGGAAGACTAGAGGGCTACGCTCAGCCTAACCTTCCTGCAATCCCGGCTTGCTTAAGCCCAGCCCTNGGCCGTGTGGCTCCCAGCGGAGCCGCGGGAAAGGCTCGTCCTTACCTGGCTGAGCACGGCTGGACCATCCGGAGGATGACGGGCGTGCGGGGACTTACTGCTCTCCCCTCGGAATGTGCTCCTGACATCCCAGCAGACGGATTCCCAGCTCTGCCCCGCAAAGGACGGCTCGAGTGGACAGCTCTCGGCTCCTTTTGGGCTCTCCCTTGGGCTTTTCCTAAGGGAGGGTCTGGGCTTTGGGGGAGTTGCTTTTCCTTTGTTCCCGTAAGGGACGGGAACGTTCCCTCCGGAATCCGAATTCCAGTGTGAACAGATCAGGGCTTGCCAAAGGCACGTGGGAAGGGGAAAGGGGAGGGGGAGAGGGAATGCTTGTCAGATTTTCCAAGACAAGGTTTCCCCAGCGTTCGGAAAGCCTTCAGCACTTCCTAGGGAACGACACTCGGGAACGCGGGGCTAAGCCAGCACGCTCCAGGAAAACCCGTCGGGAGAAGAACAAGCGGCTTCATTTGGAATCAGGTCACACAGATAACACTCCTGGAACCACCAAACTTCAAACCCTACCTCTACGCTAACAGCTCTCTCTGCATCCCGTTTGATCTTTACCAGGTACTGCAATAAAGGTTATTTTATACAGTCCAAAGATTTATTTCTGTTTTTTTTTTCCTTTTTCTTTTTTTCTTTTTCCCGCAGGATTTTACAAATGGTTCTTTGGGGAAGTTTCCTTCTGAAAATGCGTGGCGCTGAAACGAAACCATATAGCAGCACGTTTTCCATCCCCTGAAAATATAAAACAATATGTATATTGTACAGGAAATCAGTCACGCCGGAGCACAATCACCTGCCTTCGGTGGCACTCGGTCCGCGAGCGGGTTAACTCTCGGGCGCCAGAAGTCGGCGTTTCCCAAGGGAGCCTCGGGAAGAAGCATCACCGTGAGCGTAGGAGCCCCAACCCAACGAGCGCCAAGGCGGCCTCGGAGTGGCACATTCCCCGTCCCCGGGGAGAGGGGAACGTCCAAGCCATGGGCCAGGGCCGTGCGGGAGAGCGGGGATCCTGCGGAGCTCGGGACGCCCGGGAGCGGGATTCGCCGACGGAAGCGCAGGAGGAACGGGACGTGGGTCGGGTCGGGTCGGGGCAGAAAAGAAACTAGTGACTTAATGAGAGTCCTTAACATGCTTAAGTGGAGCTGACCTGCCAAAGAGAGCAGAAGGGAGGGAAGGTCAGTGGGGGGAGAGAGAGGATCTCCCAGTTGTCCAGCAGGAGAGTCCCAGAGACACGACCCAGGATCGGCAGGACGTGCCGGCCCTCTTGATGCACATCAACCCTTCACCGCCTACAGCCCGGCAGTGGGTCTTGCCCAAAGACTCTAAAGGCCTCCCTGTTCTTCCCCTTTCTTCTTTCCACTCCTTTAGTGGGATTTTCCTCTCCGCTGTCAACGCTTGGCTGTGCTCACTTCGCTTATTTGTGGGCAAATAAGGGAAGGAACAGCAGTCACGGTTGGAAATTATACAACAAAGGCAGGAAAAAATGTCAATACTCCTGTTCTATGTCTGCTGAGAGAGATCCTTTCTGATATATATATGTGTGTGTGTGTGTGCACACATGTAAATTAATATAGGTGTTTACAAATATATAAAATATTCCATTTATAACATCCAATCCAATGTTATAACACTATGGCACATAATTTCATATATGCACATTACACAGGCATCTCTCTCTCTCATTTATAGTAATTCCATCCAGAAGCAGAGCTCAAGGCACATTACCAAGTGCAAAGGTTGCCTGATTCACCTTTATAAGGGTTATAAATAATAAAGCTGATCACAAAATATTTGAAAAATATGCTCTGAAAAGCTCTTGGGTTTGAATTGTTTTCCTCCCCCTTTTCATTTTTGAATACACTGATACCAAATCAGCCTTAAAAGGATCCTCAATGAATCAGTTGCTTGTATAGTTATTAAAAAACCTCCCTTGTTCAAATTCAGGATCAAGTTATAGAAATAAATGCACAAATATTGATGCATCAGAGTTTCTAAATTTCCCCTAAATTAATGCTGGGAGTTGTAGCTGGCTCCTAATTGTCCTCCTAATTAACACCTTACAGGAAACCAGGATGGTTATTAATTTCTGCATCTTATTGGCTACATTAGCAGTGCTCTGGCTGGATTAAATATAGTTATTCATCTTGAATTTAAAGGCAGAATTGCAAAAGGAGCTGCTTTCTATTCACGCCGATCTGGCCTGGCAGTCACTCAGCAGACCCTGCACCACCTCCAGGCTTATTGCCATTCCTAAAACTGAGTATTAACATCATTTTTCTTCCATTATTTAGGAAAAAAACCATCTAAAAGCAGATGATATCGTGAATTTGATAATTCTCTGCAGTTTCTGGCCTAAACTTCGTGGGGCAGCATAAGAATCAAACCAAAAAATACACACCAGAACTTTTGCTTTTTGAATTTCAGGCATTATTAGAAAAACCTTAAACTTTTGGAAAGCTGCACTGTACTGAGTCATATTTAGTACACGTGACAATAATTTAGAACAATGTGAAAGTGCACAATGACACGTGTGGCTGGCCAGCAGAAAATTAACATACAGCCATCGAGTGGTGCTCTTCAAAGTGCTGCCGAAACACAGCCCTTCAGGAAATCACTGCTTTCTCTGAGGTCCAGACTGAAGAATACACTTCGGGGCAGCAAATCCCTCGCACTTGTGCTTTCCAAAGCCCTCGTGATGTGGACGGAGTGAGGAATTGCGATTCCAGGAACGGATTTTATGATCAGCCCCACTTGTCTCGCTTCCCTCTGCTCCCGGGTCAATCAATCATAGCCAGCGATCGCTCCGGCAGCTCTGAGTGCCAATTATCTTTATGGTGAATAATTAATGAGCTCAGGACAAATCTCTCCTCATCCTGCTATGAAGTTTTCATTCCAGAAGTGGGGCTGGTTCGACAGAGAGAGAAAAGCCCACCTTTATTTCCCTGCTGTTGAGCTGAGAGAAAAGCAAGGGCTGGTCTAATTCCAGCTGGGCAGAACTGCACCTTCTACCCGATATTATGGAAATCATCTGGAGCAAACCTGCTCTGCACAAGGAGCACCTCAACCAACACTCTTGCTCAGACCCCCGGGCTTCCACCCAAGCAGCCCAGAATTCAGATTATTCTGACACTCCCAATTCTGGCACTGAAATAGCTGCAATTTGCCAATAAACTTCTTAACCAAAAGACCAAAGGTGACGAGAACTGACCTCCTTCCAACCTTACCTGGCTTCTTTGTAGAGGTGAGCAAAAAAATCTACAGCACAGTTTAAATCATTTCCTTCATGTTTGGTTTGCAGAATTTTTCTTGTTTATTTTTTCCCCCAGAAAACATAAATCCATAACTTTATCCACTTTTTGCCTGAGTTCTTCCATCTTGTTTTATTCCATCCCTATTTTCCAGCAGCTCCTCTGCAACATGTTCCAAGTGTGGCCTGAATCTGCTCACCCTCCTCCACCACCCTCAAATCTAAACCTCAGCATCTAAAATATTTTGTAAGTATTCTGTGCCTTCTGATTGCTTTTGATTGCCCTCCACAGTCATATCTTGTTATAAACCCATCTAGTTTTAATTTTATTAATAGCTTTTATTAATCTAGTTATTCACCTGACGTGTGTGGCCTGTTTGAGTCTGACACTTAATTTCACAGCAGTTGGGATATTAAAAGTGCATTCAATTTAGGCAAAAAGCAGCTTTTTCCCCTCAGAGGAGCTGCTGCAATGAAAATTTAGAACTGTTTCACTGATATTCTGCTATTTCCAGAGGTGGCAATGCAGTGAAGAGAACCACTGGGCAAACACCTGCCCTGGTTTATCCACAGAGCAAATGACGTTGCTTTGAAGCTCCCCAGGAGCAGGAACAATCCCAGGGCACACAGAGAGCTGTGACGGGGGCTTGGCACGGAAGATTCCCAAAATAAAGGGAAAACTCCCCCAGGAATCCTGAGTGCCTCGAGGAAACCACTGAGCAGCAGAGGAGAGCCAGAATTAAACCCCAAGGAGGGGAAAAAAGGCAGACCTTGGAGGGACAGCCTGGGTGCTTCTCACTGCCACCAGCCAGCTCTTGCTATGTCTGGGCCATAAAGGGATCATCTGAAATAATACAGAATAAAATCTCCCTGATAACAAGCTTTTTAAGAAGGAAATGGGAGGGCAGAGTCCATGAAACAGCCTCCTGGGAATATCTTGCTCCTCTTTCCAGAGATTTTTTGCTTAGGAAAACCCTTGAGCCCTTGCAATAAAGTAAAATATTTAGACTTATTTATTTTTTTTCTCTTTCTGAAGGGGTCTGAGTAAGAGTGCAAGGCAAAGGAAACAAGAGTAAAGCTCCCCAAATTGTGACACTCAGCTTTGTGCTGCTCTGCCCCCGTCCCAAACCGGAACACCACAACATGGGACCGACATTCCCAGAAAATGGGTCTCGGCAGAAGGAACTTCTGGAACTCTGTTTTCACTGCACGAGTTTCACACCCCTGAGAGGGAATTTCAGTGCAGCTTCACTGGACTAGTTGGGTTGATTAAAAAAGTCTGAAGAAGTGCTAAATCATGGAAATAAACCCCCCCTCCCTCGGCAGCCGGCAGAGCTTGCCAACAGGGCTCTCCATTAGCCATTTGTGTCGCTCCCGGCAAACTCCTCCTGCTGGAAACCGGACCAAACCCCCACCGTGGGTCTGCCAAAAGCACGAGTGGGCAGGAAGGGAAGGGGGGCAGCAGGGAAGGGAGTTAATTCGCTCTTACTTGTGGCCTATTTGGTGTTGTGGTAGTAGCTGGAGTTGGCCATGCCTCCCCCTCGGATGGCGTGCACGGCCGTCGGAGAGGACGCCGGGTAATGGCCGGGGCGGATGGGCTTGGCTGCAAAGGAGAGAGGGGCAACCAAACAACACATTGAGCTTGGCACGCCTCGCAGCTCACCCTCTCCTCCCCACCGTGCCCACCCCGCGGAGCTGCGCCTGGCAGAGGGCTCTGCAATCCAGTGGGATGGGCATTCCCAACCTCCACGCACACCCGCTCTCTGCTTTGGGTGGAGGGCACAGCCCTTCAGCCTCCCCACGCGTGGCATCTGCAAGGACTGCGGGCTGTCTGGACAACACACGGAGAGGTCCTGGCCGCTTGGTGGGCAATGATGCCCTCCCTGTGTCCGATTTGATGATTTGTATCATGGAATCATAGAATCAACTGGGTTGGAAGAGATCTCCGAGGTCACCAAGTCCAACCCTTAACGTTCCAGAAGCCTCTTAGACAAAGCTGCCCATGGCTTTGTACACGGGGAACCCTCTGGGCTGCCCAATTCTCTCCTAGGTTTTAAAATACCAGCATTTGCATCACCACCCAAACCATTCCGCTCTGGCGACGCCAACAGATCGCTTCCCGAGGTGCCCCATCTGGAGCGCCCCGTGTGCCCTCGCGAGGTCGTGCCACGCTGTCTGAAGCACACGGCAAGAATTTGTGACCCTGAATCACGAGGAGGAATAATCAGGAATAAAAAAACCCAGAGAAAGGGACAAGACCTGGGAAGGCAAGGAAATAAAGAAAGCAGAAAGGGAGTGTGTGTGAGGGGAGGAGGAAGAAAGGAGAGCCCAGTGTAAGGAGACAAGTTCTCAGGTCACTACAAGGGCACACAAGCCCCATTCATCTACAGAGTCAAACAGCAGAGACTCTTCAACCTTCAGCTGGGGCACGTTCTATGAAGAAGCCAAGCTTTGAGGGTGCCAGGGGTGGGGAGGAGGAGCACCCTTGCCCTGCCTCGGCCGTGGCCGGGTGGGCACGCCTTCCTTACCGATCTGAGCGGAGTGTGCCCTGCGGGCCATGTTTTTGGCTCTCACGGCCTCCTTGATGCGATCCACCTCCTGCTGGTAGCGCTTGCGGTCCCTCATGGCGTTCTCCTTGGCCTCCTTCAGTGCACTCTCCAGGGCCTTAACTCTCTCTGCCGTAGCTCGAAGGCGTTTCTCCAGCTTAGGAAGCTCGCAACGAAGATCTGCATTATCACGAACCAGCTGCAAGAGAACCACGTCCAAAGTGGCCTGTTAAACACTACGGGGAGGGTCATGGGATGAGGAGAACCTGAACGTGGTGCTGGTTCTTCTTTGTGCCTCGCGGAGTACGGATAAAGCAGGATTCTTCCGGGAGCGACTGTGAAAAGGTTATGGCAAAGAGAGGTTTGGGGTCATGGAATCTCCTGAGCTGGAAGGGACACACAGGGATCATCGGTTCCATCTCCTGGTGCTGCACAGGACAACCCCAACAATCCCACCACGTCCTGGAGGGTCATCCAAACCTCCTAGTACAACCCCAACAATCCCACCGTGTCCTGGAGGGTCATCCAAACCTCCTAGTTTTACCCATGCAGTTTGTCTGGCTGAGGTGTGATATCCATTTAGATTTCCCGGGAAGGTCAAAGAAATGCAGAGTTTCTTCCACTCCACATCGTTTCCCAGAGCTGATCCGGAGGGCTGAGGGCTCCAGGAGCAGCCCTGCCACTGCAGGACACTCTGCTGCCACATCTGCTTCTCCAGACTCCAAAAGCGAGTGCAGCAGAAACTCTGCATTTCCTCAGGACGCAGAAATATCCAGGATTTCACAAATATTTGAGCACCCCATGATTCCAAACCAGTAACGCCTCAATATATCTCACAGACAGCATTGGGGATGGATCATCCTAAATTCTGTGTGTTCCCTTCTCAAGCACGTGGGAAAACTGGCACCTCCACTGAGAAATCACTTTTAGGCTCTGTGGTTATAAATCTAACGATTATATGCCATTTGGAAGTCGTGCACTTCGATTTGATAGGAACCTGAGCGAGGTGTAGCAATGACCCCCATAATCTGACTTTACAGGCGCCAGCAGCCACGGGAGAGGAGGGGTTTTTACTAAACCTGGCAGAAAACCCGGCACAATTCCTCCTGAACGGGTTAAACCAGTGCTAGAAGTGAACGGGAACCTGTTCCAGAGCAGTGATTGCCCCTGCTGTGGAGTGGGAAGTGGTTTAACTCCCTCATCAATGCCATGGGATGGCAGCAGCACCTACTGACATTCCCGTGTCGTCTGACAACCCAAACCTTTTACGCTGCCGGGCCAGGCTTAGTGGTGAAAAAAACCCCACCACCAAGCTAAAGAACCCGTCACAATGTGCTTTTTCTGCACGTGTTGAACCTTTGTCCCACGAAATAGGGACGATACGAGCTCAGAGCGGGATGGCAGCACAGGCAGGTCAAGTCCAGTGGCGTTTTTCCCTCTAAGTTCCTTACAAAACGTGGGTTCCAAGCTGGTTTTGAGTAAATACACACTCATTAGAGCTAGGAAAATGTGTATTTGAAGGCCAGCAGATGCAGGATTCGAGTGTATAAAAGGCAAAATGAGAAAAGAAGAGACACTCCTCCAGCATGTCCCCGTTTCCACATTTAGAAAGTAGGTCTTGAAACCATCTGTTCCCTGGGAATCTCAAAACACTGAGCCTCGGCGTTGTCGTGGTCCAGCACCACTTGGGCCCCTGGCACTTCCAAAGGAATAAATAAAGCGAATTCCAGAGTGTGCCTCACTCATACAGTGTCAGAAAAGCGTCTGCCTTCCAGACCAAACCAGCCTGGGATTCTATGGAATGGGAATTCCAGGAAGGAGGGAGCAGACAGAGATGGGCATGGCCAGAAATGACCAAGCTCAGCATCCCAGGGGGGCACCAGCCCTTCAGCTGCCCAGGAAACCTCCATCTCTTTGCTGGTGGAACCCACTGGAGTCACCTCCAAGGTGCCTCTGGGCAGCTTTGGGCCAGGAGTCAAAGCTGGGGACGCACATCTGGAAACCAGCTCTTTTTGGGCATTTCTTAGTGCCAAAAGTCTGCTTTCATGGGAAAAACACCGCTTATTTCACACACTGATGGCAGTGCAGGTGGTGGGAAGAGCAGCTCCCGATGCCAAGGAGTTCAGCCGACAACTGTGGGCACCTTTCCCTCCCCCAGCACAGGTTGCCTTCCCAAATGTGAGCATCAAAAAGGGGTGTTTTTTGGCTGAGGGAGGGAAGAAGGGAAGCAGGGAAGGGGGAAGGAAGGGAAGGGCAGCCCCCACCTGTTTGTGAACCTTCGTAAGCTGTTCCAGGTTGTTCTCAAGAAAGGAGATCTTCTGTTTCTGCGCAGCACTGCCACCTCCATCATCACTGTCCAGTTCAACGCTCTGCACGGAGAGTCGCAGCATCAGCAAAGCCAGGCTCAGACTCCACAGGGAGCTCAGCCCTGGGGGAAATTTAAGCTTCCCAAAGGCAGGAAAGTCTGGCAGAGCTCCACATTAAAGAGAAATTATTTAACCTGTTCATCTGGTATTTTAACAACCACATTCCCCTCTACACAAAAAAAATGAGCTATTCTTACTCAACAACTATGAGGGGTCCTGAGTAGGAAAATCAAGTTATACTGAATGATTTCTGGTGCCCATTAATACCCTCTTGGAGAATGTTTTAATTGAACTCCACTGGGTTTGTTCATTTGCTTAACCAAGGCTTGTCCTTAACAGTTTAGGACCAAATAAAAGCTGAGAAACATCAGAACAGTTTTAAAAAAAATGCACTAAAGGGTTCCAGCAGATCCCAGGAATACTGCCAAAAAGGCAAGGTTTGGGGCCAAAGGAGCAAGAGTCTCACTTTTTTAACACGGGTGGTAAGATCTTGGACAAACAGTTTGCGCAGATTGTGAAGAGTCTGAAGTTCTCTTGCCTGGAATGACAATAATAAAACAAGCATTAAAAGAAAAGCACAAAGCAGTAAGACACGGTAGGTGCTCTGGTGTCAAAGTTCTCCTTGGACTTGAGTTGGTTCCAGGG
The DNA here is from genome assembly GCA_013396755.1 of Sclerurus mexicanus. Classification (NCBI taxonomy): domain Eukaryota; kingdom Metazoa; phylum Chordata; class Aves; order Passeriformes; family Furnariidae; genus Sclerurus; species Sclerurus mexicanus. The sequence goes on from VWZF01005023.1 coordinate 431,808, forward strand.
GAGAGAGCTCTGGATTCTCTCTTTAGCCAATGCATTACTCACAGGCACTGAGCAAGTTTAAGTGCTTTTAAAATTTTGGTAAAAATCCAGGCTTTCCCAGCTTTTTTTTTTTGACTATGCACCAACTTCTCAGGCTCAGCAAAATAAGCACCTCGCCCCAGAGTGGAGGGTGACACCAGAAGTGGCCACCCTGGAGGAGGGAGGCACAGCACCGCTGGCAAGGGCAGCTCACCCCAAGCCCATCCAGCCCCAAAGCCAGGCTGAAGAGACCAACAGCAACCTTATTTTTCAGTTCTATTTTATATAGTTCAAAGGATTTTATTCAAAAACTAAACTATAAATCAGCTGGGTGTACAGATGCAAGGGGAAAAGCTGAAGAAAGTGTAATTAAGACCTACCACTGTCTCCTCCAGCCCCTTAAGGTCTTCTCTTGCTTGCTCCCTTTTATCATTGAGCAGTCTGGAAAGAGCACATTGAACACACACAGAGAAACGCTGAAATCACTTGAGACAGGGGAGAATCAAGCAGCACTCAGCTGGTGACTGAGCTCTGACTGCCCCAAATATGCACCTTCCTCCCATGCAAGGGCTCAGTCACCACCTGCATCTTTTCTGGCCACACAGGCAATTTTCCTCTCTCATTTCCAGGAAAGGTTTTCACTCAGACAGCCCAGTTGTTACTTCAAATCAAAACACAAATAAGAAAAAATCAACAACCCCCCAGCTTTTCCCTTGTTTGTTCTTGCTGTGCATTAAGGAATGAGAGACCTAACACTTGCCATGAGCTCTAATGCAATCTTTTTTGGCAAGTAGCAAACCCACTACTAAAAAGCCTATGATGTAAAAGTAAGGAATAATTGCTAATCATTTATTAAGACTGCATGCTGGTATTTTCAGTGTGAATATTGCAGTACAAATGCCTCTCACTGGCACGTTTCCTGTGATCATGGGAAGTGATTCCAGGACACCAGATGAGAGAACTCTGGACTTACATGAGCTTTTCCAGTTTCATTTCTCTTTCCTGGTCCTCAATTTTTAGTTTATCATAATCAGCGCTCAGTTTCTCTTGCTCCAGCTGCAGCTTCTGATTCATACTGGAAGGAGAAGGGAAAAGTCAGGAGAGCTCAGCCCTGAGCCCAACAAAGTGGGTAAATCCCCATGAGCAAAATGGGGTTGGGCAGAGAAGTAAAGCTGGGACTCTCTCCTGGAAAACTCTGAAAGAAATCAAGCACCAAGAACCTGAAAAACAGTATTTTAAGATATTGGAGAACTGAATGCAGTAGTTTGTTTCCTTTGCCTTAAAGGACACAACCTGTTTTTGCCATCTTTCTGTCCTGCTTCCTCATGTTTCTCCTCTCCCTGTGATTAGTCCTTGGCCACAAAACAATTACGATGAAATAATGAGTATTACCCCAGGATTTCCCAGATTTTAGAAAAAGAAGAACAGAGGAGCAAACCACTCCATTTTCCAAGTGCTGGAGTGTCTGTCTAACAGATATATTGGTTATATAATATGTTATTATTGGTGTGTCAGGCAGAAATATGAAGGGTGTGAAAACAGGAGCTTTTGGAGCCACTGGAAGGTCTGTACCAGGAGCAGCTGCTCTAAGAGACCCCCAAAACCTTTCTGGGGACACGGTCAGTGGTGGCCTTGATGGCCTTACAGGTATTTCCCAACCTAAATGATTCTGTGACCTTTTAAAACCTGTCCCCCAAGCTCCTCTTACCTCCTGACCTGCGGGTGTAACATTACTCCTTCTTTTTCCCCTTTATCATTTTATGCACTTAAAGCTGCCCAGTAAAGGGGTAGGGACTATAACCCACCCTATGAAACGATTACAGGGTTGCCTGTTGCACAGAAGGACAGACCAAACTTATACATGACAGAATATGATCTATAAACATCCTTTAAACAGCCAAACCCACCCCAACCCATCCCTCCGGCGTCCCAGGGCACGCAAAGCGACGGGGGGAGCGAACTTACTCTCGCATGTCGTCGATTATTTTCTGCTTCTCCTCGATCTCGTCCCTCAGCCTGGACAGCTGCTTCTGGTGGGCTTCCCTGTGACTCTCCATCTGCTGCTCCAGGGCCTTCTGCAAGCACAGAGCCACCGTGAGGCACCAGGGCAGGACACACGGCTCGGCTCAGCTGCCTCCTCGTGGTCCCTACGCCAGCCCGGTCCTCCTCGCTGGAGGGGAGAGCATCAGCTCTGTCCACCGACCTGCCCGCTGTGCCTTGCTGGGAGTGAAAACTGGCTGGCTGCTCACCCAAGCTTTCAGTCTGGGTTTCAGCAACAAATCTGCACCGCTTTCCACTCATTGGCTTGCAAAAAGCTGTCCCCAGTGAAAGCCAAGGTACATCAAGTGCCATGAATGACACTGATTTTCTACCAGTCCTCTGTTATTTCACCTCTTTACCCACCAAGGAAATACGTGTACAGTTATTTCCCCTGTTTATTCACCAAGGAAATACGTGTACAGTTATTTCCCCTGTTTATTCACCAAGGAAATACGTGTACAGTTATTTCCCCTGTTTATTCACCAAGGAAGGAAATATGTGTACAGTTCTCTCACCTGTTTATTCACCAAGGAAATACGTGTACAGTTATTTCCCCTGTTCATTCACCAAGGAAATACGTGTACACATTTATTCACCAAGAAAAAACAGCTCTACCTGTGACAGAAATAAACCCCAAACCACTCTCTCCCCCTCTGGAAATTGTTTATCCACAGACCCGCTATTTAAATTGTTATTTAAATTAATTCTAAGATTAGATGTGCCTCGAGCAGTAAGAATAGCTCAATGCATCTCTTTAAATTGCTAATAAAAGATTTGTTGTTTTCCTTCCAGCTGTAAGTAGGAACTGCACAACCGCTTTAACCACTTCAAATTTTTATAACGGAGGGGAAAGTTCTGCAGCTGACAAACCTCTAAAAATCCTATTTTCCCTTGCCTGCAATCTGCAACCCCATTGAAACAACTCTTTGCTAACATTTCTTTGCATTCCAAAGGCAAACCACCAGAAAACAGGCTTATATTTCCTGATTATTTCCAGGGGGTGCTCAGAATTCTTGCCAAACTTCGGGGGAAGTGGCCTCTTTTTTTAAATCCAGTTTCCCAGTGCCTGAATTCCATTAACCCCAGCAGCCTGACTCACTCCTGAGCAAAGTGACCTCCAACAGAGCCCCACCAGCCCAAACCCGGCACAGCTTGGAAGGGAATCAGCATCACCTTTGCTACAGCAAGAGCAAACGACAGCCCAGTGAGGAGCTGAACGAAGGGTCTCACCGAGGAACACCCCCCAAAATCGCAGGGCCAAGGTACCTTCATCTCCTCTGCATCCTGGAGCCGGGTCAGGTGCTCCTTCTCCTTGTCCTTGAAGCTCACCTCGTGCATCTTTTCTGTGGGGGTGGAGGTGGAGACACTTGAGAATGGAGCACGTAATTCCAGGACGTGCCATGTCCTGCCCTTTTCCAGCCTATGCCTGGGTGGTTATAATGCCACTCATCCCCCTTCTGCTTTCCCTGGGGGAATGGTGCCTCCACAACCGGGGCATTCCTTAGGAGTCGGGGAGGAAGAGCGGGAGATGGAATAAAAATTCCTCTCTAACAACGCAGGAGGAGTTAAAAGGATGAAAAAGTCTTGTCAGCACCTGCTGCTGCTTCAGGCAGAGAAAATCCAGAACGATGTTCAGGCTACAGGAATTTTATGTAAAGCAGGAGCTTAGCAAAGCTACAGGGACCGCTTGTGACACGTACACATTTTGCCCTGGAAATGAGAAGGGGAAACCGAGCAACCCTTAAAGTGAAGCCAGCTGGATCTGACTGGACAGGAGCTGGAGGGGACACACCTCGTGCACACCTTTTGGAGGGCAGAGGGACACCTGCAGTTGGACAGCTACCTAATGATCTTACAGGACAACTGAGCGAGACCGATCGGTGCCGTTTTGGCTCGGGGGGGTGGTTTCAATTTCTCACATCATTCAGACCCAACACTGAAGCTTTTAGGATGAGAGTGGATAAAGGAAATCCTGAGAGGACCCGAAGTTGTACCTTGAGCGCGTAACTTGGCCAGCTCCTCGTTGAGAGAGTCCTGGGACTCCTCCAGCTGCCTCCTCTTCTGCTCCATGTTTTGCATGTAGTCTGTGAGGGACTTGATCTTTGCTTCATGCTGTGAAGACCAGGAGGACAGCAGTGAGATGTGAGCAGTTGGTTCGCTCAGAACTCAGGTACCGTCCCACACCCAGGAGGAAACGCAGAGGGATTTCCACACCCAGAGCTGATGACCATGAGCAAAGGCAGCGCAATATCTGAGCAGGAGCTAACAGAGCAAAGCAGACTGCATTGTCAGAGGTCACACTGAGTGTGGGTGACACGTAGGAACAGCCCAGGGGTTCAGTCCAAAACTGATCCCGAGGCATCACTGGAAGCTCCTGACTCAGCCTTTTAAAAACAGCTGAACTTCTGAGGTGGCTTCTGGGTGCTTCAACCTGCAGAAGCCCAGACGGCCTCTCCCCAGCCACCCAGGTGACTTGGTTCTTGCTGACATCCTTTTGAACTAGAAGGGCTCGTGGCTGAACAGAAAACAGTGCAGAACGGAGTGAAACCATCGAAACTGGAACTAAAACTTTCTATCGTGGGGGACAAAATGTGCTGAAAAACACTGAGTGAGAGGAATGGGAGAGGAGAG